>ML798021.1:160410-192868 GCA_009831015.1 Picea engelmannii | reverse complement strand
TCTTCTGACAGAGACCTTATACAATTCCTTCACCAGGAACTCCTTCAGCATGCAACTTCCTTGTTGCAGATCCATCACCACCTGTGATGGCCTCAACCTTGAGTTATCTTTTTAGTGGTCTACCAAATATTCCCTTAAGGAATACAACATGAATCTTTGTTAACTTACATATACGATGTACTTAACCACTTTCATAATCCTAGGCCTTCATGTAGCTATCATAGTTATATTTCATAGCCTACATACATTTCCATTTTTAAAATTAGTCATCTCAGGATTTATTCACAGTCCTTCTCATTGTGATCTGCAAAGGCATAACCATTTGCCTCTTATCATGACAATAGATCATCCTTGCTCATTTACTCTTTCATTTAATTGTACTGGATCTTTTCCGGGGATATGGAGTACATTCCCTTTAAGCTATCCTTCAAGACAGATCCTTCATGTCTCCTCAGAACGGAGTCAACAATGCATCCATGGTGTTCATTTGATTTTGGAAAGTGTAAGTCTTGCCTCATGTTTCACTCATCAAGGCCATCATGTTGGGACTTTAGTATATTTATACTCTTACATCGTACATGTGCATTACTTGCATGTTCAGTATACCATTCATACATTACTGGTATGATTATCAGGCTTCTTAACATGGAGTTCCTCGGTGCATTGACTCATGCACTATTCATCATATTATCTCACGCCTTCTCCTCACACGACCATCGGCGGTGCCCGCGATCTGAACAAAAAGGCGCTTTGCATTTCGCGATTTCGGAATTTTCGTTGCAAGGAACTTTTTTTCCTGGATTCCTGAACTTTGAAAACCCGAAAGACCGAGGCTAGGGTTTTCTCGGCTCTTTCATCCACATGACCCTTCGCTCAGAACCTGGGATCCATTCTCAGACACGCATCAGGATCTCGTTTTTCAGCAAATCTGTGGTCAACGCTCTATCGTTTTCCCAACTTCTATTCTATGTGGATCTGACAATCTGGATCCCATGGTCCAGATCTCCCCAGCAATCAACGGTCCCGATTAAATCAGTGATTTACCTGGAATGACTTTGGGAAGTCTACGCTTCCATTTCCCCTATAGACAAAACCTCAAAGCTCTATATCAACGGCTCTCGTTGATTCCAATCTAACTGATACTATTCCTCCTGAGCTTATTAGGGTTCCTACCGGACTAGTCTCATAGTCCAACTCATACGGGTGTTACCCTCTCTTTATGAAAATGACCAACAAGGGTCACTCTTGGGAATTAAAAATAGCCCCAAAGGACTCCTTATATAGGTTATCCTCATGGTCAATTCTAACCATTATAGGTCAGGTAAATCTAACCCTACATATTTTCACCAATCCTCTCAATCATGAGAAATTGTACGCTCAGGGTTTAGTCTCTTAATAACGCAGAAATCATAACTTTCTAAGGATCCTACAAGTCCTTACCAGATTTCCCAAATCATGAAGGGTTTCTTCATTTGGGTCTTAACCCTTATCTAACCAACCATCTTAATCACAAGAGACTCTACCTAATTTAGTAGGTAGCCATCGTTATGCTAAAACAAGACAACTCAGTTCACGTCACTTGTCTGGCTTGTGCAGCTTCATAGAACAATTTATTCTACCTCTGTCATTCGCACTCAAATATTATTCGTGATAACAATCATTGCATCCCTACTCCTATAAGAGTAGTTTCCATTTTAACAGAAGGGTTATAGGAATTTCCAAGTTATAGTTTCATTCTGCAGTCCTTCTCCTTAAGGAGAAACGCAGATAACAATATCTTCTAGCACGGCTCGTGCCTGAGCCCAAGCAGGCCAAGTGTTGTAACCATGCTCTGATACCACTTTGTAACATCCCCACTACCTAAATCAAATTTTTTCGGTCCTCTGTCGAACTCGAACCCTTAAATAACCATGGAGACCCAACGCGAACTGGATCTTCTTTCTTCTTCTCCGTCCTCATGCGATCGCGGGTCATGGTCATGGTCCAATTTGAACGTAGTTCCTATTTGAATAATGCGCCTCGGCGCTACAGTAAGGTCCACACCTTAGATTCTGCAACCCCCGAAGCCCACCAGGGCTAACGTACGTCCCATAGGGATGGAATTCCTATGGGGTCAGCGAATGGCCAATAGGAACAATCCTCCAGAGGGGTAACGAACCGCCAATGAGAACAAGCCCCGTCGCGTGTTTAGGTATAACACAGGTGGCGAAAGGGAAATGCAACACGAGGGTCGTCATGACAGGGAGGGGCCCCACTTCACACGCCACACTATTCCGAACCCCCCCCCCCCTCATTAAAGGTAGAATGGCAAGGGGGGTACGAAATCCATTGGGAAATTGTTGATCACACTGAGTAAATCTCGACCATTCGAGAGTTGCGCGCCCAATTCCGGACCCCCCCCCTACCGCTAAAGGCAGAACAGTAAGGGGGCTCTCAAATGGAACCTCAGTCGTAGATCTGGACGGTTGAACTCTAGCCATCTAGATCCGCTCGTCACTTATCCTAACGCTTATTCACGTCCTGGCTTAAGTTGACATCTTGTCCCCACATCTAACGGTCATTACGGACCCGGAGGTCCTCCGAAAGAATCTCCTCCGTCCATCGGGGTTTTGAAGTTTCTAATGTTGTAATTCAAGAGTCCTCAGAACTCACGATTCTCTAATTCCCGATATGTCGATAGCATATTGGCTCTTCAGGCTAAGCCCTGGTCAATGTGACCACAACCTTCACAATATCACAGCCTTCAATCCTGTCAGGGTTTCGTGCCTTTTAGTGTCACGATGTGCAAGTCCCCTAGACTCTCGATCCTCCAACTTCCGACGTGCCTTTACACTAGCTAGCCCTCTTGGATATACTATGGTCCATGTGACCACTTACCATATGACTGCATCCATATAATTTCCCATCGAGATTTCAGGGTTTTCACTGTCGAATTCAACTTACCTCGTGGATCCCCGACTCCCGATATGCCGATACGGAAATGCGCATGACACCTGTCCTCCACTGTGACCCACACTCCTATGACAAATCAGGAAATCGTGTATCGGGATATCGTGATTCTCGTTGCACTAGTTCACAGAACTCTCCAAGCCTCGAACCCCGATATGGTAACACCTGTCCTCCACTATCTCCTGTCGTGGCCCACACGGCTCTCCCTTCGGGATATCGTGGATCGTGATTCCAATGTATGAGAGTTTCTTACCTCTGGAAACTCTGATGTCTCGAACTCTGACTCTTCGGGATCTTTTGACACGTGTTCCACCCAACGGACGGTTCCAATCTTGTCGGTAAATCGCGGATCGCGATTTCGTATGACAAGATTTCTTTGTGCTCGAAAACTCCGATTCTCCAACTCTCGTCATATTTTTGACACCTGACCCTCTAGACGGATGGCTCAGATTATGTCGAGGTTTTCACCTGGGACTTCCCTGATCTCTTGTTACTAGGACTCTCGATCCCGCAATTCCCGATATCCCGAAATGGGAGATCTCGCGGCACGTGGCCTCCGTCGCTCGGACGGCTCAGATCTATCTAGGGGGTTTTCGCCCCTATATACTGGGGTCTTAACCCTCAGGTAACTCCGAACAGATCCAACGACTGTCGGGTTTTCCAGTTGAGATTTGATGGCTCAGATCAGCTCCTACCTAGGCATTCTTCCATGACTCCCTGGACATGGAAAAATCAACAGTCCAGATATTCTCATGGACCTTGGAGGTCTACGATCCGGAATTCTTCATTGCCCATGAAGACACAGAAGACAAAGGGGTAAGGCCATTAAAATCCATACCTTTCCTACCGATCTAACGGTCGGGTGTGACCGTAGATTTCCTGATGGAATCTCGTCCATCGATCAACACCTATCAGGGATAAGGTACTTTACTTCCCAGTTTTTTCCTCCGATCTGACGGTGGTGAGTGACCACAGATCTCCCGATGGGATCTCATCCGTCGATTCGATACTTCATCCTTATGTTGTCATCCAAGGTTTTTAAGAGGATCGTTCCTCCTCGTGCAGGTTTACTAAGGTCTTACGCCTTCATCTTCTCCTCCACATTTCTTCATGGACTTTTCAAGGAGGGTCTCTCTACGGGGAGGCTTACCCAAGGAATTATCTAAGGCAGGTAAGGGTATCGTTCTCCCAAGAACTAGACGTGAAGTATAAACTAGATCAGTACGCATATAAATAATGATTCATGAGGACATAAGCCATACGTAGTCTTCTCATACAAGTATACAACTACTATTACTGATCATAGCACCATACAGACATTCTTATAATGAGATCATTCGCAGTTTATGAGCATATATGTCATCATATATATTTCAATATGCAATATGAACAAAACACTTATCAGAAATAACTTCAGAAATGGGTGCAACTACTGAGAGGGGTGCTCGTTTCCACCCAACCATAGGCGTAGTGACTCCCAGTGGATTTACCACTAGCCACCCCCAAGCTGAGACCATGATGCTCTGAGACTGCGTCTCTCTATCTGCCAGTGACCAGGAGCGAAGGTTGCAATCCTTCCTCTTTGCTATCACTGACTCTACGTGGTGCCAGAGTTCCCCTCATGTCTGCCCCCTCAATCGCCTCTGCCATATGCCTTATCCTCTCGCGAGGTTGCATGTGGCGCGATTTCCCTCGCACTGATCAGGCCTGACAGCTCTACGGATGGGCGGTTCACCATCCCATCCCTCATCAAGCCATCCACCTACCAGTCTGCGAGCCATTGATTTTCAGGGCCAACGAGCCGCTTTTGGTTCTCCAGGCCAGTGGAGTCCAAATACAGTATTAAATTCTCGGTGGAAGTTAACGCCAGCTTTTTAGGTGCCTTCCACCGCCATCATGGTCTCTTTTTCTGCACATCCCCTCATCAGCAGTCCTGCAATAATTCATAATGTTATTTACATTTATCGACCTTCTTCATAAGGTCCATTCACATCATACATTCATATCTTCATCATTCTTTAGCATGGTAATTCCTGTATTAGGATTAATTAAAAATTTGGGGGAAATAGGGTGTTACACTTATCTAAAGCCGAGACAGATTATATTGCAGCAGAAGCATGTTGTACACAGGTTCTATGGGTGAAAAAAACTTTGACAGATATAAAGGTTGAGTATGATGAAACCATTCCAATCTATTGTGATAATACAAGCACCATCAGTATCTCAAAAAAAACCCGGTGGTGCACTCCAAGACGAAGCACATTCCAATCAAGTATCACTTTCTACGGGAATAGGTTGCAGAGAAGAACATCAGAGTTGAATATGTGGGAACAAAATAACAAGTGGCATACATATTTACAAATCCACTTCCATGGGAATCCCTTGAGTATCTTCGCCAGAGACTAGGAGTAATTTCTACTCCAAAATGAATACTTTTGAATGATTATCTTATAATTATTAGATGTACATGAGGAAGCACCATAAATAGGACAAAGGAGGAGATATTTATCATATGCAAAGGTAAATGCTTGGAGAGGGAACATAGAGGCATGTTTCCAAGGGGAGCGATTGTCACAAGGGAAGAATGAGCTATATGACTTCAGAGTGATACCCTTTTTCAAAGGGGGAAATATTATTCATATGAAGGGAAAGAGAGTAATCAGAGGCTTATAAACATAAAGAAAAATCAAAGGCACGTAGACAGGGGGAGCAGCTCCAAGGAGAGTTTAGTCAGGGGGAGAAGCCCCAAAGGGAGATACCCGTTGCCATTGATTTCAAAGGGGGAGAGATAGAAACATTGATGAAGAGTATAAGCATGAATGTTATCATGACTAAGTGTTGTCATCAATGTTGGTGTTGCCATCAATTCCCAAGGGGCATATTGTTAGACAATTGGCTTAGGTTGATGGATAGTTGGTATGGATTGTTTCTTTTCATTTATTTCAACCAATGGAGAGTGATATTGTAGATTTATGTCAACCCTTAGTGATTTATGTCAACCTTTGGAGAAAGTCCAGTAGCGAATTCTGGTAGCACAAAGGTTTGGGTAATGGACCCAAGGTTGTTTCATGTATAATGGTATGAGTTTTAATATATTTGAAGGTAAGACTATTCTAGATAAATATTACATGTCATTCCATTTCTGGTGGTATGTGGAATGTCACATAACTCCTCACGGTTAGAGAGTTATGGCCATGAGAAGTTGGAGAACCCAGGTTTGGGTAATGGACCCATGTTTGTTTGATAGATAATGGTATGAGTTTTGATATATTTTAAGGCATGACTATTCTAGATGAATAGTAAATTTCATTCCATTTCTAGTGGTATGTGGAACATCACATAACTCCTCACGGTTAGAGAGTTATGGCCATGTGAAGTTGGAGAACCCTCATGAGTCATCTAGAAGCCCCAAAAGGTCAAAGTAGTCAAAGTGGTTTAAGGGATTTTTAGGAGGTAAATAATAAAGTGAAGTGATGAGTGTACTATAATTTAAAGGGAATACAAAATAAATTATTTAAATGATAAAGTTAATGGAGAAATTACTAAGTTGACAAGTGGTTAGAAGTGGGTTGGCCCTAAAATAAGGAAAGTGGTTTAAGATTGTTAGAAGGTAACCCCTTGGGGTAAAGTGAAGTGATGAGTGTACTATAAGTCAAAGTGGATACAAAAAAACTTATTTAAATAATAAAGTTAATGGATAAATTACTAATTGGAGAAGTGGTTAGAAGTTGGTTAACCCTAAAATAAGGAAAGTGGGTTAAGATGGTTAAAAGGTAACCCCTTGAGGAAGATACATGAAAGTATAAATAAGGGGCAAGGCTCTCTCATTTGAAATCACACTTGAGAATATTGAATATATACAAGTGGTTGAGGTAAAAAAAGGATATATAAGCCGAATTTCAGAGAGAAGGTGAAGTAAACAAGGCCGAAATTCAAGGGAGGATAAATTCTTTTGATGATGCTTTCTAAGGTATGTTATTTACAGGTCATCTCACCATTTTCACAATAATTTTTTTTCTAGAATGATTCAGAATGTTAAATTGATAGGCCATTGAGAAAACATATCCAAGTATTTGTGGTACAAATATCATCTTGTGGGTCATTGTATTTTTGGAGTTACACTCTGTGGAAAATAGGGTTTGTGGCTAGTCCTGAAACTAGTCTAAAACAGGTGTTTCGGGTAAAAACATCATAACTTATTCATAACAGATCCAAATTAAGTAAGACCAAAATTTTTGGTTAGATTGCAGTCTATAGTATTCTTTGTAAAATTTTCAGATCCATACAACAAATATTTTGTGTGGGGCACGCTCTAGAAGTTCGCTCTTTAGAATAAGCTAGAATTAAACAAGTTATGTCATTTTTGCTATAACTCCTTTTCTGAGAGGTTTCAAGTAGTGACACCTAGAGGAATTGAATAAAACACACTGGAGAACATTGTGTACTATTTTCAGATATTTATTCATTACAAGTACATAGTTATGATTATTTCAAGTTAGGGTTGTTGACCAATCGAAAACTAGTCATGTGAGACTAAAGTAAAGTTTGATGAAAATGCTAGTATCTTGTTGTTAAAGTTAAGGAAGGTTTGTAGGTATGTGATCATATACACTAGGTCTATTAAAGAGTTACAAATCATATTTGGATGATGAAATTGATGAGGGATTTTGGTTGAGGTACATGTTGGGTACATGGTTGAGACAAGTAGTTGATGAGTTGGCACATACATGAGGTGTATAGTTGATGATGTTGGTGCTTATTCATGAGTCATAGTTGATAAGTAGTTGATACATGATTGGTACATACTTGGTACATGGTTGGAGGCACTTGTTAGTAGTATTGTTGACACATGGTTTATGGATGATGTAGCATACTTGTATTGGTATATTATTAGAAGCACATATTGATCTTGGTGATGATTATGAGTTATTGTGTTATGCTTGGTTGATGCACATCTTTGAGAGTTTTCTTGGTGATTGATCTTGGTGAGTAGATATTATTTGGTTGATAATATTGATGATACAGATTGTTGTGATAGGTTATTTGGATAGGTTGTTGTGATAGGTTATTTGTACAGGTTTGGTGCATGGTTGATGCACTTGTTCATGGTACAGGTTTTGTATAGGTTGGTGCATGGTTGATTCCCTTGTTTATGGTACAGGTTGAATACAGGTTGAGGTACATGTTGGTGCATGGTTGATGCACTTGTTTATGGTACAGGTTGATTACAGGTTGATTGGTACAAGTTTACAGTAGTATATCTCACAGTGATAGTGTGACAGTGGTTCCATCATTCTACTTATACATCAATGCGGTTGGACGGGGTAAGGACAAGTGGTTGTATCCACCTTACGGTTGTAGCCAGAGAACATAAGGGGTTGTAGCCTCCTTCTTATAGCAATAGAATTGGGGAGTTGGAGATTCCCTCAAGTTGTAGCCTGAGAAACTTGGGGTTTGGAGCCTCCTTCCAGTTATAGCTAGAAAACAAAGGAAGTTAGTGCTTCCAATGAATGTAATTCTTCAAGACATATAAGAAAAAGAATTATGTGGTTTTCTCCTGCTTTGGGTTTCCACGTAAAACATTGGTGTACGGTGTATGTGTATGATTGTTCATTTTTTCATCGCTTATTTACTCTACAGTTATTGGGTGATAATGCTACATTGATATAACACTTGGATTATATGGTTAAAAAGGATTAAAATTCTCTATTACTGATTCACCCCCCCTCTCAATAAACCAACAAGAACTATGGGCAAGAATATGGAAAATGAAGTATGCTCCCACTATCAGACAAGACAAGCTAATTAGATTCAATGATCAGGTTCATGGATCCAATATCTAGAACACGTCTTGGAGCAATTGAATTCTCATACAAAAGAATTCCTTTTGGGAGATCCGTAATGGAGAACACTCCATGTTATGGCAGGATTCTTGGAAACAACATCAGCCTCTATCTACCCTTGAAGACCTCATCCCCCTACGTTAAAAAATGCATTTCAGAGACTCCCTGTATGTGAAGGATCTATCGAAAGAGAATGATAGGCACCAACCCTCGTGCAGGTGGAAGAATGAACCTCATGAACTTTAAATTCAGACAGAATTGGATCTACAAGCCTGGAAAGATTTTGCAAAATAGAGGAAAATACACATCAGGAAGTGACCAGATATACTTATATGGGGGCACTCCACAGCAGGAAATTTCTCAATCAAAGAATATTACTATCTACAGGAAAATTACCAAGAGAAACCAAGGGATCGTATCTGGGGCAAGATATGGAATCGAATATTCTGGATGAAAGTGCCCATCTTCTAATGGCTTACTATCCAAAATAGTATACTCACTTGGGACAATATTTAGAAAGGTGGATTTATAGGCCCCTCAATATGTCCCCTCTGTCAGCAATAGGAAGAAATGATGGAGCACCTTTTAAACCTCTGCAACTATAGTGAGATCATTTGGGATATGGGGGAACAATTAATTCTTCGCTCCAACAGAAATTGAGCTAGCATCATAAGCACAGTGGAGAATTGGGACTCAATTTCCTATCAAAACCCAATCTTGGATCGCATCTGGAATCTTTTACCTGGATTCACAATGTGAAAAATATGGAAAGAAAGAAACAAAATGATTTTTCGCTCGATGACCTCCCCCCCTCTCTCAACCTGGGAAATAATTATGAACCTGATATGGGAAACGATTAAGAGTGGTAAGTGGTCCCGGGAGGACCTGAAGTGCAATCTAAGCGAAATTCATATCCTACAAGCCTGGCAGCTCAACCTCATTGGTGAAAGAAAGAACAATGGGGTCACTAGAACAAACAATAGTCCATGCACTTGGTCCCCCCCACCCCCCAGTTTATTAAACTAACCTTTGATGGCATGTCAAAAGGGAATCCAGGTCCGATGGGATTTGGGGCGGTCCTCCGAGATGAAGAGGAGAAAATTATGCATTATGCAGCAGGCTATCTAGGATTCAATACAAATAATGCAGCTGAGATCTGGAACCTTCTCAGAGGGATCAGGTTAGAAATAGACCATGACTTACATCAGCTCATAGTGGAGGGATATTCCCATATTATCATCCATCCTATCACTAAAATCATTCATGGGTCACACCCCCTAAAGGTCTCACCCAGTTGGAGACTCTTGGGATTGCTGGAAGATTTCAAATCCTTATTACGGCCCAATATCACCCTGACCCATTCACATATGAAAATATAGGAAAAAAATATAGTTGACTTTATGGAAAATGATGGTGTGGCTTCCATGGTGGAGTTGGTCAACTAAAATGTGCAAATCTCTCCTTTATCTGGTCACTTGCATCCTTTTAAACCTAGATAAACTAATGTATAGAGAAGAGGAAGAAAGGTGTACCTTTTTAACGATGTTCTTCCTCGCACAGTCTGAGTTGAGATTTTATCCCCAAGCTCCTTGATAACTCCTGTAAAACAAACAAAGATAGAACAAGCTTCCTATTATACTAATATTAGCTTGAAAGGAGATCTATCTAATAGAGACAAGTTCATGTAGAATAAACACAACCCTAAAAGAAACAAACCAAGCACATATGTATATTAATGAGAACAATAGAGAATACTTACAGACCTTTGATGAAGGTGCAGTAGCCTCTCCCATCTCTCCTTGTCCAACACTTTTCTCAAATAATCCACACAAAATGATGATGCTTCAATGATAAATCTCCCTTATGAGATCATAAGTTTGATGCCTTCAATGTCTCATGCTTTCACCATGAAGAGGCCTCCTTATATAGGCTTGGAGAGGCCCAACCACCTTATATATTCTTGGGATAGGTTTAGGATCTTTCTCCATCAGTTGTGGATCCTCCCTAAGATCCAACCTTGACCTCAGATTCGAATCCAACTAACTCCAGAGATGAGGGGGATTTTTCCCTCATTTTCCTCAACAGTCAAAGATTCCCTCAAACAGCCCAGCGCTCCCTCAGAATGGGACACAGAGTGTTGCAACTCTCCCCCAAAGAAGGGTAGGGAGCGCTGGCACTCCCTGACAATAGGTAGGGGAGTGTTTCCCAAAATTTCCTTAAAAAATCCCAACGCTCCCCCAGAAGGGTGCACAAAGTGTTGGAACGCTCCCCCAAAGAGGGGTAGGGAGTGTTGGCCTTCAAAATTGATTTTTAAGTGGTTCTTTCCATGGAAAAATATTTGTACTCTTCATCAGATGATTTCTCCTTATTAAACTAGTCTTTGAGGGTGTCTCAAGTGTCCTTGTGATGTCGTTCGAGACACGACATAGGAAAGATGATTGTATGATGTCTACGACACTTGTGGCCAAAATGCAACACTTACAACACTTGAAATGACGACAATAGGACATAATTGAAGTGAGTGATTTTGATGTGTAACACCATGACTTACATAAGCTCATAGTGGAGGGAGATTCCTAGATTATCATCCAACTTATCACTAAAATCATTCATGGGTCACACCCCCTGAAGGTCTCACCCAGTTGGAGACTCTCAGGATTGTTAGAAGATTTCAAATCCTTAATATGACCCAATCTCACCCTAACCCATTCACATGTGAAAAGATAGGCAAAACATATAGCTGACTTCCTGTAAAATGAGGACGTGGCTTCCATGGTGGAGTTGATCCACTAAAATGTGCAAATCTCTCCTCGATATGGAATTTCAGACTGTTGTCTGGACTTAGCCAGGAAATATTATTCGATCCTATATGGGGTGCCACGTAGCTATGGGAAGCCATGTAGCCTTCCCCAGGCCCAAGCCATAAATATGGCAGGCCGACACACTTCACCTCAATCTTGAATGAAGGGAGGCCATTACTGCCTATTGAGAAAGGGAGGAAAGCTCCCTTGCGTGAAGCTGATGGCGGCACCAAGGTGTAAATGTAGGGGAGGGATCAATATTGGGGTCATGTTCAACCTAGGCTTATCTCTCCCACTCGGACGAGGTTGGCTCCATTTCTCTCTCGCTCTCCACCTCTCTAGCCTCTTTGAGAATGAGACCTGTGTGTGATGGATTCTTATTGAGCTCACCCAAAGAACTATAAGTCCTCCTGGCCTAGCCATGCCAAGGGAGAGAGGCAAGTCGAGGCACGACCTAGCCTGGTACAGTCTAGCTTCCTGACAGAGGCATTTGCATAGGCTGGAATGTGCCTTGTCCATTGCTCAGACTTAGACATGGGAGAAACCAAGAACACCGCCAATGGCATATGTCGAGGAGGAGATTCCAGAGGAACCCATCCAGGTTCCTCTAAAATCTATCCTCTTCATATTCCTGGATGATATGCAATCCCCTAGCCATAACCCAACAAGCACAAGCGCCTAGGCGGCCATGGAGGGAGATACATGTATAATTAAAGAGGAATTCCCAGGGGAATTCCCACATATGGATTATATTTCCTTAATTCAGGACATGGATGACCCAGTTGGTACAACAGTGGAGGAGGTCAAGGCGGTGGAGGTCATGGACACTAGTACAGCGGTGGAGGAGGTCAAGGAAGTGGAGGTTGTGGACATTGCGCTGGAGGACTTGGGAGTCGAGCTGGAGGGCCACTGAGTCTTAGAGCCTCCACCACTCACTTGTCTCCCTAATTTATTCCATGCTCCACCACCTTTCTTCAACCTGGAGCATATCGAGCTCATCTTCAAGCTAAGGAGTCAGATGGCAGACCAGATACACCAGGACACCCTCATGCACCAGTGGATCGACATGCTTTATGATGCATTCTCAAACGCACCGGAAACTTGGCGTTTCCCAACCTACACAAGGCCTTTCGTGCTCCATCCCAGGCATGGCCCTTCCACAGGTGCTCTGGACGACATGCCCCCAGGTGCTAATGTGTAATGTTTTTGCTATGGCTACCTCACACACTCTTTGTCCAACGCTCTGCACTACGATGATGAAATTTTACAGTTCAGTCCTCTTTTTTCAGTTGGTATTTTTTCATAGATGCATAAGACAGTTCAGTAAGAACACGGATCCGCCACCTGCCTTGGTTTCCATTTGGCAGGGCATATGGAGGATAGCTATTTTGTCTAAAATTATCACAGTTTGTCATCTGTTCTGGTTTATGCTAATTTGGTGGAACAGGTGGAAGACTGCTGACATGTGGCGTCTTTGTACTATAAAATCACAGTAATAAGAAACGCCTTTTTTATTTAAAAAAAAAATGAATAGGAGACAATATTAAATTTTTAAGTTATTACAATGAATTTATTATTATGAATTCACTATTCTTTTATTTTAACTTTATCATCTTATTACATATAATTTGTTTATAATTGTATTATAAACAACTAGATATTCTACAAATATAAAGGGTATATATAATTATAGTGTAATTACATCATAAACCTTATGTCATAAAAGAAAAGAGAAACGATATGAGATATTGAATAACCTTGTAATTTAATAATAAGCTATAACTAAGGATTGATATTAGTGACATTTATGAATGGAATCCACTAATGTTATCATGGTACATAAATGTTTATAATAATATTTAATTGAGTTGGTAACAATGATTTAATAACAATTTTCTTATCTATGGCTTCCTTGTTGTTCAAATATTGTTGGTGGACATTATCGTCTTATTTAGGATTCATATGAATCACTTGATCCTAATGATTTTAGTTAATGATTTGAAAGCTATCGATTTTAATGAATTAATTAATGATTTTATAATCACTATCTACGCTCGATCGAACGACTAAACAAGGCATAGTATGCACCACCTTAGAAAGGTAGATGTGTCTAATGTTTATTTGATTATCGTGTTGCATCTTTAGATGGAAACTTCTAGAAGTAGAGGTAGATTGTAATTAGTTCTTGACATAGTGAAATTGTTTGTTTATTTTGCATAGATGAAGTATTAGTTTAATTACATGTTAATATTATTGATGAAATAGTTGCATTATGATTTCAATTTTTCTTGATTAAAAAAAATGAAAAAAAAATAAAGATTTGCTACTTTCATTTTATGTATTACATTCATTATATTAACGTCTCCATTGATGTTAAGTAGAGGGTTGTTATAATGGGGGAAATATCTAGAAGGTCCAAAGGAAGGATAAATAGAGGAGCAATATTTCCCCTTGGCAGTATGATTTGATATCTTATTGAGTGCTTTTATAGCCAGCATTTTTTGGGGGGGTTTTGGGAAAAACCCTTCTATTGCAGGTTTAGTTTCGGTGGTGCAATATCCAACCTATCTAGACATATAGGAGGATTCATATGGAGTTCTCATTTGAGTTCATTGTGGAGCTTGTTGCTTGGTTCCATTCCAGAGAGAGTTTGGAAGCTTATCAGTTCGCGCAAGGAGTTTGTGTCCATTTTCAGGAGAAGACCAGTCACTAGATCCATTGGTACCCAGAGGGTTTCATGTATCAATAGTCATAGGCACCCCCATGGGTTAATAAAGGGTCATCCCATGAGGCCCCATGAGACACCCCATAAGTGTCCCACAAGGACCCGCATTGGGGGTTTGCAACATATCAGGTCTGTGAGGTGTTCTGAAGAGTTGGAGGATCGCCTGCAGAATGGACATCACTAGAGAAAAGTAGTGTAGGGCTTGGAGAGCCTTGGGTGTCATAGATTGACAACATTCCATGTTTCTTGTGTTTTTTATGTAGTAGATTGTGATGTTGTCTAGTAGCCATTAGTTTGTGTGCTAGTAATATTCTGCAGTTGATTAAAGACATTAGCTATCATTGCACTGATTTGAGATTTCTCATCCATAATAAGATGTCATGGTTATATACTCTAATATTTTGTAATGAATGTTTTCTATTTGTTCCACAATATTTCTCATTGAGTAAGATATCCTATAAGAAGTTAACAACACATTCATTAAAAAAAAAAAAAAAAAAAATTCAAGGGAAAAAACATTATATCTCCCCCTAGCCTAGTTGGCGACATTACAAATGATGGAACCTCACCTACTAAAGGGTTATGCACTTGTTAGATTTAGATACTAATATTTTTTGCTAGAATGGTTCCCCAATTGAAAATATCCACGATCATCCCAATGGTGTATGCTAATGGCATCCAAGCCTCAGTAAATATTGAGCAATATGTCTCACTGTATAATTGAAAAAGTACAAACATTAACGTACGTATATGATTCTCTCAAGATGATTATGCCATACCATCATGAAGTCTGATTTATGAACTTCTTGTCTTTCTTCCACCATGAGGCCACTAGCTTTCTCACATCATGTTACATATGAAAAGAAACCACAAAATTGTTGTTGAGTTTGATCTGAGGTTCATGAAACTTATAATACTTATTGATCTCTAATGGGAGAAAAATACCTATGAATTTCTCATGCTCCTCATTAATGGATACTTTGTCAGCATCCATATGGCCAATGATCTATTCCAACACTTCTACACGCGGGAGAACGGGAACCCTAGTATCCATCATATGCAATTGAGAATGTCGATAAGTTATTACCTCATAGCTTATCGATATCGACATCGGTGAGTGCACAGGTTTATATTCATTCGTTATTATACTACCAGAGGCACGGAGGTAGTATATAGCAATGAGTTAGCATTGACTTTCATATTATTTTTATGTTGACTTAAAAAATGTGTATAAATTTTAATGTTGAACATAACAAATAAAATAAAATAAAAATTCAATATAACAAAATTAGTATTTTTATGACTTCTGATTGGTCAATAAATTGATAGTGTTATTGCAACCTTCACTTCATTCGAGGTTTGAGATTAATTTTGACATGACTATATATGAGTGTCACTTTCTTATAAGGTACAACTCTATTGATAAAATAATTTTATAACAAATATAAAATAAAAACCATACATATGTTCATATTGAATTAGCCCCCTTTCACAACTCCCAAAACACATTGAATGGAGACACTTTACCAATCAATTTTATATAAACCAAGTCACATGAAATGAATCCATTGACCTATGAAATAAGACTCTTTTTATTATTTTCTTTTCTTATTTTTCCAAATTTGTAGTTATGAAACTATTGTTAATTCTTTTGGTAAGTTACCATTGACCTATGAAATAAGACTCTTTTTTTATTTTCTTTTCTTATTTTTCCAAATGTGTAGCTATGAAACCATTTTTAATTCTTTTTGTAAGTTAATTGATAGCTATTGGGTTAGAAACCCAATGGATCTGGTGGCAGGCTTGTTCGGGCAATGGCATTGGTGGGGCAGACTCCCATTCTTTTTTTTGGCAGACGTGATTTGAAGGTTAAACTTGTTAGGAAAATCTCTATGAACACAAAACCTCCACTATATACTAAAAACTGCTATTCAAAAAACCATCTGCTTATGGAGACATATGATAGAAACTCTGGGCTCCAAAATAAATTTAGGTTTTTTTGAAATGACATATTTTAATTATAGGAACGAGCTAAAGAACTCGCACACCCTCTGAGGGGAATGGGAAACCTCAAAGGAAAAATAAACTCAGTAAGTTTACATAGATTTGAGTAAAATTTCTTTTATTATTTTTGGAGGCAGTATATCGCAGCCTATTGCACTTGTTAAATATGAGACTTGCTGACACCACTGGCCAATCAGTGATTAGTGAATGTGGTCTTGTAGTAATTCTAAGATTTTAACATCCCCACCAATGTCGATGAGTTCATTGACATTGATGGAAATCCCTGTCTTCTAACCTAAAACATGAAATTGAAAACCCTAAACACCGATGATTAGTGGAGACATATGTACCATGAGGACATGTCAGGTGACATTGTATTTGATGCAGAAAATATGCAGTATGGAAGGTGATGAGTCATTGTATGGAAGGTGATATGGCATGATGTCGTAGAGGCATATGGTTGGTCACTTGGAAGGTGACTTGGACCCCATGGTTATCAAAACAAACAATATTCGCATGGTAAGCACTAATGGTAAATATTCACCATCATTCATAATCAGATGATCTATCAAAGCTTTTGAAAAAACCTTTGTTTTAAGTTATTTTGGGACCTTTTTTTTGTTTCCACTCTTTTAGGTAAGTAAGAGAGTTCTTTTTGGAATTTTCTCATGAGGGAAATCAAAGAGAATCATATATAATAAGAAAAATATAAATGTAATTTAAAAAATTAAAAGACAAGAAAAATGGAAAGTGAACAAGAAAATAATGTGGTACCTTAAAATTGTCAAAATTTTGAAAGGGTGTGTTGAGGACTCATCATAATGCTAAACATGTTTGGGTGCAACTCTTTTTTTAATAAATTGTAGAGAAAGGGGAAAAAATGAATCATTATGGGTGCAATATAAGAATTATCCAAAATAAATCAAAATAGTTCATTCTCATTTAAGGATTTTTCAAGATTTTAGGTTGATTCAAGAAGCATCAAAATCCTAAGAGGAATGGAGTAGTAACTATGCCCCTAGATGTAGTACCCTATTTTTCTTTGACTTTATTTGACTAATATGTTGTTATTATTTGAGGGCATTTTGATTACAAGAATAACCCAGTTGTTTTACATACACACTATGGATGATGTTATCTAGACTTTTGATTAGTCATGGTTTGATTATTGCTTAATATGTACATATATGTTTCATCGTTTATGCATTTATATCCATGTGATTCTATGGAATATTGAAAATTATGACATGGATACATAATGAAATATATTATGTTGTATGGTTTTGTTGATGGTTTGTCAAGTCTGACAAGAAGAACCACTAGTGGATATGGACTCTGGATTGATTCAATATATGTGGACCCAAGTTGAGGTCAAGTTATGCATAATTGGCATGTATATGACATTTATTAATATTTATTCATGACTATTATACTCTACTATTTTCTGTTTTTGTCCCTAAATGTGTGCAAAGATAGAGAAACATTTGCCAAATAAGTTTATACATGGGAAAAGGGTTGTATGAAAAGTTGTGACATGATGAGTACCATTAGTAAGGGGAGGTATATCTTGTTTATTCATACCTATTAGTTTCATTTCCATATAATAGTTGAAAAACATATGTTCTATTATTTTTCCTAGAGGTTACACATTGTTGTAAGGGTAGGCCATGGATTTGTTCACTTATGAGGTCCTATTAAGGGGTCTGCAATAAGGTGTAAATCCTTATTTGTTAGTGACCATACATCTCTCACCAATATTAAATGAGTTGGTTTAACTAAATCCCAACCATGACACCATCCCCCAACTTTGAAAAATGATACTTTAATGGAAAACATGAAAATGGCACCCTTGTTACATACATGTAGGTATTAATTCAATGGCATGTATGGGCATGGCACCCTTGGTACCATGCACTTGAGGAGTTGTATATTTTATGTCTAGCTCTTGGTGCAAGGTACTAGAAGATTTGTAGTCAACATGGTAATACATAGTAATCCATGGTCCATGATAGTCAACCATAGTTAACAACAATCAAACGTGGCCAACCATAGTCAATCATGGTCAATCATAGTTAACCATGACCAACTAGAGTCAACCAAATTCAATGTGGCATAACTCTTAATGAACGTTGTAATGTAACATAACCTTTTAGGAATGTATAATTTCAACATAAGTCAACCAATATAAATGTTGTAATTTGACAATCGTTAAGAAATATCCTAATCAAACATAACCATTGAGGAATGTCACAATGTGACATAACCCTAGATGAATGTAGTAGAACCATTAAGGATTACAGTAATTCAACATAAGACAACCAACATAGTAAACCATTAGCAAACATAGTCAACCATGGTAAACCACAATCAAACATGGTCAACTTTGTCCGACCATGATCAACCATGGTCAGAAATGTCCAACCATAGTCAACAATGGCCAAGCATCACAAACATGGCTAACCATAATCAACCATGGCCAACCAAATTCAACCATAGTCAACCATGGGTAACCAAAGTAAGTCATAGTTGCAATGTAACATAACCATTGAGTAATATCACAATCCAACTTAACCCTTAAGGAATATCACAATGATAGATAGCCCTTGATTAACATTGTAATATGACATAACCATTAAGGAACATTATAATGTTGTAATTTGCAACATAACCCTTAATGTCACAATGGAACATAACCCTTATTGAATATCACAATGCAACATAACCCTTCAAAATGTAGCAATTCGACATAGGTTGACTACGATGAATGTTGCAATGAGACATAACCATTAACCAATACAATTAATATTCATAACTTCATAGTTATTAATATACAAAATAAGGAATCAATAAAATGTATAGTTAATCTAATGGTTAATCACTTTAGGTCTAGTATAATCCAAATCATTCATAAACCATAGTTATTTATGGACTCACAGCGATTAATCCATACATAAATTTATGATTAATAATATACAAAACAACTATGGACTCTAGTTCATAAAATTCATAATGGTTAGTGTATTAATAATTCTTAATAACTTTATAGATGTAATTCATAAAATACAATATAAAAAATCGATTAATGAATTTTATAACTAATCTTGTCTATTGATGTATAAGGTGCATCGATCCACAACAATTAATATATATATATATATATATATATATATTCATAATTAATATTTTTATTTATAATATAATTTGACAATTTAATATACAACGTGAGTGGGTCTAATGGTTAACAATATGTGTTTTTTCCTTGGAGTTTATAGGTTCAAATCCAAAGGGAGTAAGGTATGTATACCTCTGTATAATTTAGTAGTAAAATCGTTATGCAGAGGATGTCCCTTCTCCCACAAATAAGGGGGTCTCATACGCCAATTTGGTGTCAGGATTAGCCATGGCCTAAAACTTTGACCACCCATGTTGTAGATCCTTGATCCCTCCACAATGCCACATTATAAATGAATCCATGACATTAATTATCGTGTTTGTTTTATATATTTTTAACCACAAAGAGGCATAATGATTAATCCACTCCTAACTTCATAAGTATTATGTTCACGTGTATTAAAGTTTAGAGATTCATAATTCTTGGTGAATTAATCAATTCATAATAATTAATTCATACATGAATTTAAGGTCAATAACATATTAAATAAACAATCAATAAATTATATATATATATATATATATATATATATAGAGAGAGAGAGAGAGAGAGAGAGAGAGAGAGAGAGAGAGTGAGAGTAGGCCTAATGGTTAAGAACATGTGTTTCCTCCTAAAGATGTCACAAGTTCAAATCCATATGGGGTAGGGTATGTATACCTCTATAGACTTTAGCAGTGAAATAAATACATGCAAGGGGTCCATTGTTCCCCCAAAAAAGAGGGTCTCATACACCAATTTGGTGTGGATTCACCTTACCTTAAAATAATAATAATAGTAATAATTATTATTATCATTATATCATTAATTTTTAATATTATTATATTATTGTTTTGAATATATGTTTATGTGTTTGTTTGATAATTAGCAACAACCATAGTAATAATATTAATATGTTTGTATAAGTTGATAGAAATATGTTTTAACACATTAATAATATTTTTTTATAGAATGTGCTAAATATATACCTATCAATATATATTTAACATATTAATAATAATAATGTGGTTGTTACTAGTATAAATATGAAAAACAAAATGCATATACAATTATGAAAATTGACAAGAGTATAAGTACATTAAACATGAAATTGTGTGAATTTACAATTAGCAATAGAGAAACGTGTAAAATTTTGAAACTAAGGAAATACTATATGCTCAATTTTTCACAAGTTTAAGATGTCGTGACCTAAATGACAACAAACAAGATCAACTATTGTATACAATAATATAGGCAATGGTTTTGATAAGGGGAGGAAAGCAAAAAGAAACATCAAAGTGCTCACATATAACATTTATGCTAATGTTTTAATGAAAAATGTATTCAGTGTCCACAATAAAATTCCAAATAACAAAACTGAGAGATAAACTTAAAAAAAATATGGTAGAAAACACTCTTAATCAAGACATATTGAAACAAAATTCGACACCCTCATTTTTAACTAATTAACTAAAACATAGTATTATTTAATATTAACAAACTATATATAGCTTTCCTTTCATACTATTGTTGAACAAACAACTTTATTTCCAAACCAACTACAACATACTACATAGTGAAGATTAAATTAATCAATTTAATAATCATGAGAAGAACAAAGAAGATAGCATATATTTAACCATAACATAATGAAATTGTTCGAATATAACCAATGCAAATATTATATTTATCATAATTTCGATGAAACCAAAAATGATGTTAACAATTCTTTGAGATTTTTTTGGGAAATATCAATTGAACGTCAAATTACATTAAAGTTTGTATAGGAAAAAAAACAAATTACATTAAAGTTTGTATAGGAAAAAAAACAATTCCAACAAATACAAAGATCAAAACACATAAATAAAATTGTAACATCCCGCTCTGGTGCACTAAGAAAACTTATTCTTTGTGGACACTTGCTCGCAAGTGATCCAGACTATTATGATATTAAAACATTTGTTCTTGATTATGAGGCATTATGATAGATGACCTGATGTTTTACTGCATTGAAATAGACAGGTGCTATTGACTCGGTTTTACTGAGTGTGCATGGTTTTGGACCTTGAGGATGCAGAGGCGTCGATGGAACCCTTGGACTCTGGATCGAGTCAGGGAGTGTGCTATTGGGGTTTGATTGATATACTGTGATATTAATACATTTGATTAGATGATATGATGTGGACATGTTCTGACATGATTTGTTGATGATGCAGGCTGACGATAGATTGCCGACCAGACTCACATATGGAAGAAAGGTGCCACACATGACTACCAGAGAGGTTGAGGGAGAGGTGTGGACAGCATCCCTGCCACAGCCTACTAGCACTCCCACCGTGGCTCAAACTATAAGTTAACGATTACCTATTTCAAGAGGACCCACGATGCCACGAGGACAGACTATGACAATCACTCACGATGATTCTAAGGGGTGTGCAATAAGGCAGGGGCCTTATTCCTTAGAAGCCATTAGTCTCCCACAAGTTCACCTGGCGGAGTGTTGACTCTAGGGGTTATTGATGTCTACCAATTAGTCAAGAAGAGAGTGGCACCCTTGGAGCACATGGTGCATCCTGAAGGGCACATCGTGCAAAAGAAACAAAAAAAGAGAGTCGCACCCTTGGAGCACGTGGTTCGTCCTGAAGGGAAAGTCCCGCAAAAAAAACAAAAGAGGCGAGTGGCACCCTTGGAGCACGTAGTGCGTCCTGAAGGGCACGTCGCACTGATGATGAAAAATGAACAAACCTAGCTGGCCCTAAGACATTAAACACTTTAAGAAAATTTAAAAAAAATCCCCTAATTAAATGTCGCCCAGTTCAGAATCTAAGTCCTAAGTCTAAAAACTTCGCTAGGGGTAAGGTTTTGTCTACCCTTGAGAAAATATCTATATAAAATTATAATAATAAAATTTAAAATAAAAACCCCTTACGTAATAATTTGGTCTTCATAAATTTTGGGGTAAAATGAAGAGAGTAAGACATTAAATAAAATCAGTGGATAAAAAATATATATATAAAGAAGAAATTAATTATTTTTAACTTTTGATAGTTTTAAAAGATGTTGAATTAATAATAAAAGGGAAAGGGGTTAAATTGCAACTGTCGTTTTTGGCTCTAATAAAAAAGGGAAAGAAGGGAATAATAAAATTTAGGAAACTAAGGAATGGAGGAAACATAATAAGGGAAAGAGGGGAAACATATGGTAAAAAGCAAGGTCAACTTAGTAAAGAATCTGCAATTAAGAACCTTCTAAATTGAACTAAATTAGCAACTTCTTTTAGGGAAAGTATTTAAAACTTGTAAGGGAATCTAGGAACACCTAGGAGTAAATTTAGGAGTAACTCTAGGTGGGTGAGGGAAATGAGACAATTATTAAATTAAAGAAAATAATTATTGGAGGAAAGTGGGGGATGGATGACACTTGTACGAAAGAGAATTTTTGGAAGATTTTTATTAAAACTTAAAATTTAATGAGATTAGGGAAAGAATGGAAGTTCTAAAATTCTATAAAAGAGAGAGAGGAGAAGGAAGAAAGGGATCGATTGTTAGTCTAATGTTACACTGCTAGATTTGTGACTTGACTGATTACTTGTGAGGAGTTGGGATTTCCCAGCTCTGATAGGAGTGGTAGCTCGACCTTATAAGGCGAGCTGGGAGCTAGACGTACCATCTGGATAGTGTGTGGCCCCTTTGCAGCGTGGGGGGCTAAGGGGGAAGCAAGGTACCCCTAGCGTTGGTTGGGAGGTATCGGTGAGGTCTCGACGGTCGGTGAGCGGGAGTGGCATGGAGCGCGTGGACGTCATTCGAGGCAGGCGATAAGGCAACGGTATGATTTGTATTTTGGTAGAATAGAATGCATTACGACTTATGCTGGGATCGGTATATCGGTGTAAATGGATTGATTGGTTGTTTTTATTTATTTACTCGTTGATTACAATTGTAGCTGATGTAAGTGTTTTTTTTATTTAAAATTTATCATATGATACAGTATTATTGTGGCAAATCATGTACAATTTTATATTCTATAGGTTTCTTGGGTATGAATTGCAACTAATAAGCTATTGAAGAACCTCATGATAATGAAATTTTTACCGTTGTTACTTACCTCTGCCATTTGCGAGATAATAAAATTTTACTGTTGTTACTTACCTCTGTTAATAAAGTTATTTACCTCTGTTATTTAAATAGATGAAGAAAAATTGAATTCATTCCTTGCTGGGTGTAAATGCAAATTCGTTCTGGCAATGTGTTCTGGGAAATTTTGTTTTGTATGGGTTGTTGCAAATCAGTTATATTTATAAGCTATATACGCATGGATGCGGTGTATTTCGTAGTTCAATTATTATTTTTTGTTAATAATTACAATGTATAAACCTTACTGTGAGTTAACACTCATAGACAGGGTGTGGATTTTTGTGCATAATTATGTGTGTTAATGTGGTATGTTACTGTGAGTTAATATTATGTATAATACCATGGATAACCATCACCGTGTGTTATTTCATAGACGTCTTGTGATAAGTGTAGTGTGTAATGGTCGTGGCCTCCCTTGATATAAAAACAACAATTGTTATAGTGTATCCCGGATAGCCATTGCATGATAAGAAGTTATTGCAATGGCGAATTTATATTCTGAGCATGTCAGTGACTGTATTTCGATGGCAACTTTATAATTCGTACCTCAAATGGCAATTTTACAATGTTAGTGCATAATGGCTTCTCGTTCGGTGAAATGGTTCTTGTAAACCTTGGCTCTGTCAATTTCATATATGGCATTTTCGTTGTGGTTTGATTCGGTAGAAGTCATTTTGGCAGAATTCATTCTGTGTTGTCGGTAAGGGGGAATTTGTCCTAGAAAATTCCCTCTTGGGCCTTTTTCGTTGAAAAGATGGTTCTAAATTTCGTTCGTGCATGGGTACCCAACAGACTTCTGGACTATTTCATAACTATGCACTTCAAGTTCAAGTCAGAGAGGTACATCATACAACTTTACATTATTGGTTTAGAGTAGAGCTTTATAATCATAAATCACAGTAGGTGGCTAAAAGTGTAGTCTGACTTCTAAGGATGGATGTTGGTGATCATAAAAATAATTCTTAATAGTATTTCAAAGTCAAATCACTTCAGCTGAAACAATTGACAGTCAAATTTTATCTATGCTTATTTGTCATTCAATTTAACCTTATTTGATATTCCATTTAATCCTCATTAAAATGAAGATGACTGCACATCTGTAGAAATGAAGAATTTACTTTTTGTATTTAACTTTTATAATAACAAATCACAGTTACTTTGCTAAAAGCGTAGGCTGACTTCATTTAAAAAAAAAAAATTCTATTTACAAAGTGTTTTTCAGAAAACTCTAACTCATATATTAAGAAATTTACACACTTCAATATTGATGATTTTAAATTGAATCCACTAAACTATTTTGGTATGGTAGAGTTTTATTTTATGTCTGTGTGAAACCAGAGTGTTAAAGCCTATCCTTTACTGGAAGGTTGTTGTTAAGAGAAAGCCAATCAATAACCTTGGATTTAAAAGATGGATGGGCTTCCAAATGCATTGATTCGTCATAGCCATGAGATGCATGGTATTCTTAATTAAAACATTTTCCATTCGATTCTTATATTTATTTGTGCTTGATCTCATTTTGTAGTTTGGATATTAACTGATATTTTTGTGCCAGTTGATTCGATCGCCCGGTGTTGACCAGCTACCTGCCCTCATTTAAACTGCAAGAGCGTGTTGGTTAAGGAATCATTACCTCAGTTTGACCTGAATTTAATGGCATTTTAGTACTCCTTCCAACCCATTTTTAATATTGTAAGGATCCCAGACAGTCAAAATTTAAAGGTATAAGTCATTACAGATAAATAAATTGTTTGTGTTTAATTGCAGGACTAATAATCTAACAATCTATCCATAATTCGGATAAAAAGGAATTTTTCTTAATATAATTGGGGTTTTGTTTTAAAAGTTTATGTGGTATATTTACTGACATGAATTGATATAAATTTAAGGCAGGGATGTGTATCATCATTTCAATAAATTTATGAATTTGAATGTAAGAAGGAAACCAGTGTTACAGCATCGATGAATCTTGTTATTAAAAATAGAATGATAAAATAACATTTTATTTATTAATAACTAAAATAAATAAACATAATACCTTAGTTCATAACCAATAATTATTAATCATGATAAATAAATAGACCTTAGTTCATGAATAATCATCAGTGTATAGCAAAGGATAACTTAAATTTGCAATTAGTTATTTAAAAAAAAAAAAATGTCACTAAATAGTGGTTTAGAAAGAACAAAAGGACAAGTGCATTGATTATCATTGATTTAAAAGGACAAATTAAATTATTATGTATATGAGGATTAGAACCTAGGGCATGCAAATAATAGTGAGAATCCATATTTATAAAAGATTAATCATCCTTATCCATTTTGTGCTTAATCAGTTTTGTATGGACAAGATCAATTATGATGGAATTACACTACCTATTTTTGACATTAAATTGATATAGAATTGATACTTGCAAGACATTCAGTACGAGTAGCGTAATCGTAATTTGACAAGATATAATAAATTGTTCTAATTATTGATATTTAGGATTGCATTTATGATAATCTAGATTGATTAAACCTGTCCATCCTCACTTGTAAACTTTATTATTCTATGATGAATCGATGATTGTGGACTCTGTGAATTTAGCTAGTTGCATGGATTGATTATGGTTGGTTATTGTCGGAGTCCTTCGGACTTGCACCTTTCGTAGAGTTCGTGGTTGTTCATTAATTTTTGTTGTACTTGGTTGCAATCCTTTTGTTGCTTGGTCTGCTTGTGTCTGGCAGGTTGTAGACACCTCCATGTTCCTTAGAACAGTCACCAGCCCTGAGACCTTAAATGGTTAAAATCGATGGGAACCTGGGCTTGACCATTGCTTATGTGTCTTAGAGGTCCTAACCATTGCAGGGTAGGACGGGCGGGTAGTCAATCTTACTCATTTGTCGATTGATCGTCGTTAAATGCATGCAGTTACTTGAGGTGCATATTAGGTCATCATGTTGTGTTTGTCGTGGCTGCGTCTTGTGTGTCATCGGGTGGCGACGCAGAGTCAAATTTGTTTGCTTCCCTTGTACACCGGCGCACACACTTTTAAAAACAAAAACAAAAATTGCACTTGTCATAAGAGGTTTCTCGTCGTAATGAGGAGGATCATTACATATGGTATCAGAGCGGGTTTGACCCGCAACTTGGGATCGCTACAACTTTCGTTGACATGATTTGATTATACTGTTGTTGATCAAGTTGATTGTGTGCGTACAGGTAATCATGGTTAGAGGACACCACGAAGGAAGATGACGGGGTGCTAGGGGAGGAGGCGCAACGCCTCTAGTAGCATCCACACCTGAGGGGTCTAACCCCCAGGGAGACGAGCAGGTTCTCAGACAGGAGAAAATAGCTATTGGCGATGTTGTCAAAATGATGAGATATTTTCAGCGCATGTCCGAGGCACTGATCAGCCATTTGGATAGAGATGAGGCCAGGGCATCGGCACCCGTTGAGGTTCTGCTGCGCGCACAGGCCGTTACTGGTAGCATTCACCATGAACTCGAGAAGGTCAAATTTCTCGAGTTCTTTGGTGCCCCGAATGGCACATCCCCCGAGGCATGGTTGGAGAACATGGCGATGTGCTTCACACTTCGTGATTATTCCTCCAACATGAAGGTCCGCATGGCGGTCTTTCAACTAAAGGGGAGTTCTCTTATATGGTGGAAGACGCTCCTACCATAGCTGAACATGGCCGTCGAAGACATGTCATGGGAACTATTCGAGGAACGGTTCTGAGAGAGGTACCTTTTAGAGGAATTCATTGAGCGTCAACTCAATGAGTTCAACACCTTACGACAGGGAGGTCGTACGGTGCCCGAGTATGAGGCTCATTTTATGGATCTACTCTGGTATGCTCTGCACCTTAACACAGAGAAACTTAAGGTCAACCGGTTCATGTTCGGCCTTAACGGAAGCCTGCTTTCAAAGGTTAGGATTTTGATGCCCCAAACCTTGCACAATGTCGTCCAAAAGGCCCTCATAGTAGAGGAGGAGCTTATCAGTGGGGGTCAAACCAAGACTCTAGCGAGACCAGTAGGGTAGGTTCCAGCTGGAACCTAGTAGCACTAGACACTAGCGAGACATATGCCAGGATATCGTGGCTTCCAGAGGGGATCCACCTTCACTACACCCCGGTGACCGTCGCCTTAGCAGCATACACCTTATCGGGGACCACAACATCAGTAGCAGCGTCGCCCACAGTAGCAGCAGTTTAGGCCTGTTCAGTAGCATAGACCAAGGTTCCAGGCCGATGGGCCATCATATTCTACTTCAGGTACCAGGACTACTGGGCCGAAGAAGGGGTGTTGGACGTGTGGGGAGCCACACTACCAATGCGACTGTCCTGTGGAGAGGACCAGAGCGTTCGTATCAGTAGGACCCACTACCATGGGAGATATGGGAAAGGTCGATTGGATTCATGTAGCGGTGAATAACCACCAGGCAAAGCATCAGTCGACTGTTCTCGAGACGACAAGTATTGTCACTGACTAGACCCTTAGTATTTTGATAGATCTCGGTGCTACTGAGAGTTTCATTTCTGGTGTAGCGCTAAAAAGGATTAAGGTAAAGGCAGTCAAACAAGATGAGTTTAGCTTTGTGAAGATGGCTTCGGGAGCCAAACAAAAGGTTGGAGGAAAGGTTACGGACTGTATCCTTAACCTGGGAGAGTTTGTCATGAGGGCCAACTTATACGTCATGATCTTAGGATCTTATGACGTCGTGATTGGTATGGATTGGTTGGAATCGCATGAGACGATACTCAATTGTAAGACAAAACGGTTGAGCTTGATCAATGACGAGGGACAGAGACGTGTGATTGTAGGACAAAACCAGAGAGTTTCCCCGAGGTTCGTCTCTTCCTTACAGTTACGAAAGAGTATGCACAAGGGGTGCAAGATTTATGCAATCCTTACATTAAACGAGAAGGGAGTAGCGGAAGGACTTGAGCACCTTCCGGTGGTGAGAGAGTTTGCAGACGTGTTTCCGAAGGAGTTACTTGGGATGCCGCCGGAGAGGGAATTGGAGTTTACCATAGACCTAAAACCGGGGATTGAATCGATAGAAAGAATGCCTTATCGGATGTCCACCCCAGAGTTACAAGAGTTGAAAATGCAACTGAAGGATTTGTTGGACCTGGGACTGATACGTCCTAGTGTGTCACCTTGGGGTGCACCGGTTATTTTCATACAAAATAAGGATGGATCGTGGAGGCTTTGCATCAACTACCATCAACTGAACAAGGCCACGATCAAGAATCAGTATCCCTTGCCGAGAATTGATGATTTGTTCAATCAAATGAAGGGTGCAACGGTGTTATCCAAGATTGATTTGCAATCAGGGTATCACCAGTTGCGGATCAAGGAGGATGACATCCCTAAGACCACCTTTAAGATGAGTTTTGGACATTACGAGTTTACTGTTTTACCGTTTGGACTGACAAACGCCCCAAGAATATTTATGAGTTTGATGAACGGGGTGTTCCATGAGTACTTGGAAAAGTTTTTCCAAGTATTCATTGACGATATTTTGATCTACTCTCGAACAACGGAGGAGCATGACGAGCACTTGTGCTTGGTACTACAGTGTCTGCAAGAGTACAAATTGTATGGGAAGTTGTCCAAATTCTCTTTTTACCAATCGAAGATTCACTGCTTAGGGCATGTCATCTCTGACAAAGGTATCACCGTGGATCCATCCAAGGTCAAGGCTATTATGGAATGGCCTACACCGACGAATGTCACGGAAGTGCGTAGATTTATGGGTTTAGCAGGATACTATCGACGGTTTGTCGAGGGATTTTCGAAGGTAGAAAATATGATCACGGAATTGCAGAATAAAAACAAGAAGTTTTTTTGGGCCGAGAAATGCGCAGAAGAATTTCGGAGGCTTAAGGAGATATTAACAGCAGTGCCAATACTAAAGGTCCCTGACATGTACATGGACTTCTTGGTATGCACAGATGCATCCAAGGAAGGTTTAGGTGGAGTCTTGATGCAATATGGATGAGTGATTGCTTACATTTCAAGGAAACTGAGAAGGCATGAGGAGAACTACGTGATGCATGATTTGGAGTTATTAGCCATTGTATATGCCTTGAAGGTTTGCAGACACTACCTTGTTGGACGAAAATTTGAACTAAAGACTGTTCATTGTGGACTACAACACATTTTTACGCAAAGCGACCTGAACGCGCGGCAACAACGTTGGTCGGAATTGCTTAGCGAGTACGACTTTGAGATTACTTACACAAAGGGAACAGTGAACCGAGTGGTGGATGCTTTGAGTTGGAGGCCACGCATCTTTTCAGTGTTGCCTCTTCAGACGAATCTACATGAAAAGATTCTAACTTTACAACGCGATGACAACTGGAACAAAGAGGTCGAGGGTTTTATCGGACAAAACACAATGATGGTACCACGATATGAGGGATTTTCTTTTGATAGCAATGGGTTATTGAGGTTTAAAATTTTGATTTATGTACCGCCAAATGACGAGTTGAGGATGTTGATCCTAAGCGAGGATCATAGTGTAGTTTACATGGCTCACCTAGGAGCCACGAAGATGAGGTCAGATCTTAAACCCTTATTCTTATGGAGGGGAATGACGGCTGACATAGTTAACTATGTGGCCAGGTGTCTGGAGTGTCAGCAGGTAAAGTCTGAACATAGACACCCAGTAGGATTTTATGGTTGGATTGCCACTGACGGCAAGGAGACATGACTCGATTTTCGTAGTAGTAGACACTCTGACGAAGAGTGCTCACTTTATTCCTATGCATATGACGTATCAGACACCTGACATTGCTAGAGTTTTCATCAGTGAGATTGTGAGGCTACATGGCTTGCCTAAGAGGATTATATCCGATCGAGGATTGGTGTTTACTGGATGATTTTGGACGAGTTTCCAAGAGGCCTTGGGAACCCAACTTAACTTTAGTACTGTGTATCACCCAGAGACTGATGGACAGACCGAACGAATGAACCAGACCTTGGAGGACATCTTGCACATGTACGTAATGGACCAACAAAAGTGTTGGGAAGAATTCTTTCCACTAGTGGAGTTCGCTTACAACAACAGTTACTAGAGCACCATTAAAATGACGCCTTTCGAGTTTCTTTACGGGCAATCGTGTCGGACGCCCTTGATTTGGGATCGGCTTGAGGATAGGGTCCTAGTGGGACCAGAAGCGATCCAAGAAATGGAAGAACAAATGAAAACAATAAGACAAAGGATTAAAGAAGCACAGGATCAATAGAAGAGTTATACCGATGTGCATCGAGTCAACCATAGTTATGAGGTCAGTGATCGAGTCTTTTTACGGGTTAAACCGCATAAGAGCTCGATCAAGTTTGGGAAGGGAGATAAACTCTCTCCTAGGTTCATGGGACCCTTTGAGATTGTGGAGAGAAAGGGGCTTGTGGCCTATCGACTAGCCTTGGTTGATTCCTTGAGGCGTATGCACGATGTTTTTCATGTATCTATTTTGAGACATTACATTAGTGATTCTACACACGTGATTGAAACGAGTTCCTTGTAAGTATTGGATGAGGGAGAACTCACAGCTGAGCCAGTCCGCATCTTAGATCATCACGTTCGACAGTTACAATGTTGAATGGTAGATCAGGTCAAGGTCTAGTGGGACAATTATAGTCTGCACTCGGCGACCTGGGAGGACGTATATGATATATGCCAGTAGTTTCCATTTTTGTTTGATAGATAGACATATGATACTGTGATACACTTATTTTGGCATTTATGTTGAGAAACTTTGGGATGAAGTTTAGACCAAGAAGGGGTGTATGTAACATCCCGCTCTGGCACACTGAGAAAACTTATTCTTTGAGGACACTTGCTCGCAAGTGATCCGGACTATTATGATATTAAAACATTTGTTCTTGATTATGAGGCATTATGATAGATGACCTGATGTTTTACTGCATTGCCATAGACAGGTGCTATTGACTCGGTTTTACTGAGTGTGTAGAGTTTTGGACCTTGAGGATGCAAAGGCATCGATGGAACCCTTGGACTCCGGATCGAGTCAAGAAGTGTGTTATTGGGGTTTGATTGATATACTGTGATATTAATACATTTGATTAGATGATATGATGTGGACATGTTTTGACATGATTTGCTGATGATGCAGCCTGACGATAGCTTACCGACCAGACTCACATATGGAGTAAAGGGGCCACACACGACTACCAGAGAGGTTGAGGGAGAGGTGTGGACAACAACCCTGCCACAGCCTACTAGCACTCCCACCATGGCTCAAATTGTAGGTTAACGATTACCTAGTTTGAGAGGACCCATGATGCCATGAGGGCAGACTGCGACAGTCACTCGCGATGATTCTAAGGCGTGTGAAATAAGGCAAGGTCCTTATTCCTTAGAATCCCTTAGTCTCCCACAAGTTCACCTGGAGGAGTGTTGACTCTAGGGGTTATTGATGTCTATCAATCAGTCAAAAGAGAGTGGCACCCTTGGAGCACGTGGTGCATCCTGAAGGGCATGTCGCACAAAAGAAAAAAAAGAAGCGAGTGGCACCCTTGGAGCACGTGGTGCATCCTGTAGGGCACAACGCGCAAAATAAACAAAAGAGGCGAGTGGCATCCTTGGAGCACGTAGTGCGTCATGAAGGGCACGTCGCGTTGATGATGAAAAAGGAACAAACCTAGATAGCCCTAAGACATTAAACACTTTAAGAAAATTTAAAACAGCTCCCCTAATTAAATGTCGCCCAGTTCAGAATCTAAGTCCTAAGTCTAAAAACTTCGCTAGGGGTAAGGTTTTGTCTACCCTTGAGAAAATATCTATATAAAATTATAATAATAAAATTTAAAATAAAAACCCCTTACGTAAT
>ML798021.1:136364-160360 GCA_009831015.1 Picea engelmannii | reverse complement strand
ATAAATTTTGGGGTAAAATGAAGAGAGTAAGACATTAAATAAAATCAGTGGATAAAAAATATATATATAAAGAAGAAATTAATTATTTTTAACTTTTGATAGTTTTAAAAGATGTTGAATTAATAATAAAAGGGAAAGGGGTTGAATTGCAACTCCCATTTTTGGCTCTAATAAAAAGGGGAAAGAAGAGAATAATAAAATTTAGGAAACTAAGGAATGGAGGAAACATAATAAGGGAAAGAGGGGAAACATATGTTAAAAAGTGAGGTCAACTTAGTAAATAATCTGCAATTAAGAACCTTCTAAATTGAACTAAATTAGCAACTTATTTTAGGGAAAGTATTTAAAACTTGTAAGGGAATCTAGGAACACCTAGGAGTAAATTTAGGAGTAACTCTAGGTGGGTGAGGGAAATGAGACAATTATTAAATTAAAGAAAATAATTATTGGAGGAAAGTGGGGGATGGATGACACTTGTACGAAGGAGAATTTTTGGAAGATTTTTATTAAAACTTAAAATTTAATGAGATTAGGGAAAGAATGGAAGTTCTAAAATTTATAAAAGAGAGAGAGGAGAATGAAGAAAGGGATCGCTTGTTAGCATAACGTTACACTGTCGGATTTGTGACTTGACTGATTACTTGTGAGGAGTTGGGATTTCCCAGCTCGGATAGGAGTGGTAGCTCGGCCTTGCGAGGCGAGCTGGGAGCTAGACGTACCATTTGGATAGTGTGTGGCCCCTTTGCGGCTCAGGGGGCTAAGGTGGAAGCAGAGTACCCCTAGCGTTGGCTGGGAGGTACCAATGAGGTCTCAACAGTCGACGAGCAGGAGCGGCACAGAGCGCATGGACGTCATTCGAGGCAAGTGATAAGACAATGGTATGATTTGTATTTTAGTAGAATAGAATGCATTACGACTTATGTTGAGATCGGTATATCAGTGTAAATGGATTGATTGGTTGTTTTTATTTATTTACTTGGTGATTACAATTGTAGATGTTGTAAGTGTTGTTTTTATTTAAAATTTCTCATATGATATAGTATTATTGTGGTAAATCATGTACAATTTTATATTATATAGGTTTCTTGGGTATGAATTGCAACTAATAAGCTATTGAAGAACCTCATGATAATGAAATTTTTACCGTTGTTACTTACCTCTGCCATTTGCGAGATAATAAAATTTTATCGTTGTTACTTACATCTGTTAATAAAGTTATTTACCTCTGTTATTTAAATAGATGAAGAAAAATTGAATTTGTTCCTTGCTGGGTGTAAATGCAAATTCGTTCTAGAAATGTGTTCTGGCAAATTTCATTTTGTATGGGTTACTTCAAATCAGTTATATTTAGAAGTTGTATACGCATGGATGCGGTGTATTTCGTAGTTCAATTATTACTGTGTGTTAATAATTACAGTGTATAAACCTTACTGTGAGTTAACACTCGTAGACAGGGTGTGGATTTTTGTGCATAATTCTGTGTGTTAATGCGGTATGTTACTGTGGGTTAATATTATGTATAATACCATGGATAACCATCACCGTGTATTCTTGTGTAGACGTCCTGTGATAAGTGTAGTGTGTAATGGTCATGGCCTCCCTTGATATAAAAACAACAATTGTTATAACATATCTCGGATAGCCATTGCATGATAAGAAGTTATTGCAATGGTGAATTTATATTCTAGGCATGTCAGCGACTGTATTTCGATGGCAACTTTATAATTCGTACCTCAAATGACGATTTTACAATGTTAGTGCATAATGGCTTCTCGTTCGGTGAAATGGTTCCTGTAAACCTTGGCTCTGACAATTTTATATATGGAATTTTCGTTGTGGTTTGATTCGGTAGAAGTCGTTCTGGCATAATTCATTCTGTGTTGGGGGTAAAGGCAAATTTGTCCTGGCGAATTCCCTCTTGGGCCTTTTTTGTTGAAAAGTTGGTTCTGAATTTCATTCGGGTGTGGGTACCCAACAGACTTCTGGATTGTTTCATAACTATGCACTTCAAGTTCAAGTCGGAGAGGTACATCATAAAACTTTACATTACTGGTTTAGAGTAGAGCTTTATAATCACAAATCACAGTAGGTGGCTAAAAGTGTAGTCTGACTTCTAAGGATGGATGTTCGTGATCATAAAAATAATTCTTAATAGTATTTCAAAGTCAAATCACTTCAGCTGAAACAATTGACAGCCGAATTTTATCTATGCTTATTTGTCATTCAATTTAACCTTATTTGATATTCCATTTAACCCTCATTAAAATGAAGATGACTGCACAACTATAGAAATGAAGAATGTACTTTTTGTATTTAACTTTTATAATAACAAATCACAGTTACTTTGCTAAAAGTGTAGGTTGACTTCATTTTTAAAAAAAAACAAATTCTATTTACAAAGTGTTTTTCAAAAAACTCTAACTCATATATTAAGAAATTTACACACTTCAATATTGATGATTTTAAATTGAATCCACTAAACTATTTAGGTATGGTAGAGTTTTATTTTATGTCTGTGTGAAACCAGAGCGTTAAAGCCTATCCTTTACTGGAAGGTTGTTGTTAAGAGCAAGCCAATCAATAACCTTGGATTTAAAATATGGATGGGCTTCCAAATGCCTTGATAGCCACGAGATGCATGGTATTCTTAATTAAAACATTTTCCATTCGAGTCTTATATTTATCTGTGCTTGATATCATTTTGTAGTTTGGATATTAACTGATATTTTTGTGCCAGTTGATTCGATCGCCCGGTGTTGACCAGCTACCTACCCTCGTTTAAACTGCCAGAGAGTGTTGGTTAAGAAATCATTACCTCAGTTCGACCTGAATTTAATGGCATTTTAGTACTCCTTCCAACCCATTTTTAATATTGTAAGGATCCCAGACAGTCAGAATTTAAAGGTATAAGTCATTACAGATAAATAAATTGTTTGTGTTTAATTGCAGGACTAATAATCTAACAATCTATCCATAATTCAGATAAAAAGGAATTTGTCTTAATATAATTGGGGTTTCATTTTAAAAGTTTATGTGGTATATTTACTGGCATGAATTGATATAAATTTAAGGCAGGGATGCGTATCATCATTTCAATAAATTTATGAATTTGAACGTAAGAAGGAAACCAGTGTTACAGCATCGACGAATCTTGTTATTAAAAATAGAATGATAAAATAACATTTTATTTATTAATAACTAAAATAAATAAACATAAAACCTTAGTTCATAACCAATAATTATTAATTATGATAAATAAATAGACCTTAGCTCCCGAATAATCATCAATGTATAGCAAAGGATAACTTAAATTTGCAATTAGTTATTTAAAAAAAAAATGTCACTAAATAGTGGTTTAGAAAGCACAAAAGGACAAGTGCATTGATTATCATTGATTTAAAAGGACAAATTAAATTATTATGTATATGAGGATTAGAACCTAGGGCATGCAACTAATAGTGAGAATCCATATTTATAAAAGTTTAATCATCCTTATCCATTTTGTGCTTAATCAGTTTTGTATGGACAAGATCAATTATGATGGAATTACACTACCTATTTTTGACATTAAGTTGATATAGAATTGATACTTGCAAGACATTTAGTACGAGTAGCATAATCGTAATTTGTCAAGATATAATAAATTGTTCTAATTATTGATATTTAGGAATGCATTTATGATAATCTAGATTGATTAAACCTGTCCATCCTCACTTGTAAGCTTGATTATTCTATGATGAATCGATGATTGTGGACTCTGTGGATTTAGCTAGTTGCATGGATTGATTATGGTTGATTATTGTCGGAGTCCTTCAGACTTGCACCTTCCGTAGAGGTCATGGTTGTTCATTAATTTTTGTTGTACTTGGTTGCAATCCTTTTTTTGCTTGGTCTGCTTGTGTTGGGTAGGTTGTAGATACCTCCATGTTCCTCAGAACAATCGCCAACCCTGAGACCTTAAATGGTTAAAATCGATGGGAACCTGGGCTTGAGTGTTGCTTATGTGTCTTGGAGGTCCTAACCATTGCAGGGTAGGACGGGCAGGTAGTCATTCTTACTCATTTGTCGATTGATCGTCGTTAAATGCATGTAGTTACTTGAGGTGCATCTTAGGTCATCATGTTGTGTTTGCCGTGGTTGTGTCTTGTTCGTCGTTGGGTGGCAACACAGAGTCGAATGTGTTTGCTTCCCTTGTACACGCGCGCACACACTTTTAAAAACAAAAAACAATTACACTTGTCATAAGAGGTTTGTCGTCGTAACGAGGAGGATCGTTACAAAAATGAGAAAGATTAGAAAGGAAATACCAATGATTCTTGTTAACTATTGGTCATGGAAAATAATAATATGGTTTATTCTTTGTAACAAAATAATGAGATAATTTTTTCAAACTAATATAAAATAATCACATATTAACAATATTCAAACTAATATAAAATAATCACATATTAACAATATTGTAAAATGAAAATGTTTATGATCTAAGAATGAATAATGTAGTAAAATAGTTGAAAACGTTGGAAGACGTACTCTATTCCTGTCCAAATTGACCTCCCTCTTGAAAGTGAGGTAAAGAATTATGAAATAAAGTCACAAATATCAAAACAACAATCAATTACCATATTCCTATCTCCTTGGTTACCCTTTCCTTAGCTCATTTGCTTCACTCATTATACCTATATTCCTATCTCCTTGGTTACCCTTTCCTTAGATCATTTGCTTCACTCATTATACCTATCATTCTTTATCTAGATTAGGTCATCCAATATAGAATATGAGACTCCCTCCCTATTTAGCTAGAATAGACTGTCATATATTATATTAGCTAGTAAACCATAGAGACATAAGCTTGTTTTAGCCAAACAAGATCAATAGAAGAACAATCCTAAGGGAAGGAGAGTGGATATACTTAATTTATGGATCCATTTTTAATTAATGCATTTATAACACCTCATATTCTTCTCTATATTAATATTATATGTTCAATATAGATTAGATTGATAGATATATATTTAGTACATATTTTAAATAAAAATAATAATTATTGTGATAAATATATTGTATCAATGTATATTGAACAAATTAATAGTATTAATGTAATTGTTGTATATATATAAAGTCATGTGAATATCTATTTACTTATCAATGAATTAGTGATATTTTTTTTAAAAGATTAATCTTAGCCAAAACCTTGAGGTAGTGGTCACTGCATCAAGCTAGTTGAGCTAGCCAACAAAAAAATATTGGAAAAATTGAAATTTATTAAAAAAAATATGTATATCGCATGCTAAACAATAGGCCTAACTTTAAGGGGAACAATATATTCAAATCCATGACCTCCTCTTGAGGATAGCTTCATCTAGCTTAGGACCATTTGAGTTAACCCTTAGGACCATTTAAGTTAACCCTTAGAGCTTTCATTTATATTATTGTTAAAATATTTATATATAATATTAATTAATTGTAAAAATTAAAAGTTATTAAAAGAGTGTTCAGTCTTATAACAAATATATAGTATTAATTAATTAAAAAAATTAAAAGTTATTAAAAAAGTTGACTAATTTTATAACAATTTTTTAGTTAGAAGTAAACTTCCTTTTAGTTACCAAATCCAAAAATAAAATTAAAAATTAAACTAAACCATATAAATTATTTCACTATATACAAATATTAAATTATAACAAATATATAGTATTAATTAAAAAAAATTGAAAATTATTAAAGAAGTTGACTAATTTTATAACAAATTTTCTTTTAAGTTACAAGTAAACTTCCTTTTAGTTAACAAATCCAAAAATAAAATTTAAAAATATAAGTTAATTAAAAATTAAACTAAATCATATAAATTAGTTCATTATATACAAATATTAAATTGTGGTAAAACTTTATTTATACTTGATTTTTTATTAAATTCTTTATACTTGATTTTTTATTAAATTCTTGTGAAATATATGATTAAAAAGTCAATTTATTATAAGATAAATTTAATAAAAAATAATTAAAACTAAATTAAAAAGAAATAATTTAAAAATATTCCAATTATGCTATTGGAAAATAATTATATACATCATCAACTAATCTAGAGTATCATCAAAATCAAAATGACTGAAAAATATTTGAATTATACATAATTTTATTATAAATATATTTATCTTTATTATAAATATATTTATCTACATTTGAAGGATCAGATCTTGTCACTGAAGGGGTGAATCAGTGACGCGATAATTTTATCATTTTCTTTTATTTATGCAAACATAATTTTGACAGAACATTTTATCGTGGAACTCAATTGGGAAAAACCACAAATGCTTTTCTATTAACTGCAAAATTTGTTTTACATGTTACATAGAAGGAAGATATTCTTCATTTTCAATCAGCACCAAATGATCAGGATGCACCCACACCCTTGTTCACCAGCACGAAATGGTAGGAGGCTACGACCAACCTACCCTTGCACCACTCAACCACCCTTATTTTTTGAATCTGGAAAAAAAAATTGTATCAAGTATTTAATGCATCTTTCTCAGCTCCTGTGATTTAATATATCTTCTGATTCGAATTACAAAGACACTTTCTTCTCACCACTCTTTCTCGTTTATATATTCTTCAAAATGACGTGAGTGTTATACACTATGTCCCTTTATTTGGACCACCGCACCTCTTCATTTAACTTAACCATAATCATTGTTTTAACATTTTTATCGTGAAGGCTTTTTCATAAATTGATCACAGTTATGGATCAATTTCGTTATTTTAACTCGATCCTGAATCTATGCATTTATTTCCATAAACCGAGCTCTACAGAGGCGCTTCCTTCAAACCATTACATGTGATCGAGTGATACAAAACCACAGTCTTATCAATTTAGAGATGTATTATATCCTGCATTTTTAATCTCTTATTCCATATGACCATTGGTGGTGACCAGACACTAGGCCAAATGAGTGCTTGAGCGCTTATCAAATCAACGGTCACGATTTAATCCCCTAATGAGATGGACGACAGTCGGGACTTTAGGACTTCGGGACTTCGTCATTCGGGACTTCGAGATTTCAACTTTTCAAATTTTCGAATAAGATTTCATCGAACAGATCAGATGGTTCACTTTTATTTATCATAACCAGATCAATGGTCATGTTTGATCCTTACACTTATCCTTTCATTTCTTAATCTGACGGCTGGGACTTAATCAAGAATTTATATGGATGGCCACCATTTACTCTGGGACTTCGGCTATTCTACTTTGATCTGGATTATTTTCGGCACAAAATGAAAGCGAAGATATAATAGAGAAATTGCACAAAGATATCGTGTGTATCCAATAATATAACAAAAATATATCAGATATACATCCATAAAAACATAGATACAGTAATACATGATTTCTATTAATGAAAGGAATGTACAGAGACTGTAAAAATACAGAGTGAAAGACTCGCTAGAATGGTGACAGCTTATCTCTGAGAAGAGATGTGATGGCTACTCGCATTCATAAGAAGATGATTATAATGATCCTCTGAAGGCATTTTTACAATAAACAGGAATTCCAAAAACCCTCAACATCCAAAAACCTAACCCTAGGAGATGAAGTTCCAAAAGTCATGTGGGCCTCGTTTGGGTAAGTTGGTGCATCAACTTCCCGGGGTCGTAACTTTTGCATACGATCTCCGTTTTAGGTGTATGATAGCCCGTTGGAAAGGTATCATCGAGGAGATTCATTTTGGGGCCTCAATAATGCCTTTGGATATCATTGAGTTGTTTCAATCCCGAAAAAATTTCATTTAGGCCCTCAAAATGGCCCCAGAAGTTAAAACCTGCTAAAAATAGTAAATTTCCAAAATTACCAAAAAAACTGTTTTGAGCCAGTTGGAAAAGGTGGGTGGCCACCGATATCCACTTGGATCAATCCTCCTTCCTTAGGAAGAAATGGTCTCCATTGCATTGAGTTTCCTGGGGAGAGAGAAAAGCGTTTGTTGAATCTACATAGTCGTGAGCTACTTCTCTTGTTGGAGACACCGTGCTACTCAGTTTGTGGAAGTCTGTCACGAACCTGTTGAGGTTGAAGTTGTTCAAAAAGTCAAGATACATGAGAGGACAATGTGCAGAAGGAATATTTTAATTTTTCTGCAGCCTTGTCGACCTGCTTCTGTTGGATAGAATGTGCTTGGGGTGAGGCTGTAGTGGTTGCAGTGTCCTTATGTTCTCCTTCTGAACCGATTGTGAAGAAGCTAAATTTTGCAGTATGAGATACTACCTTGCGACACTTTTTAGGTGGAATAGTAGTTGGAACTACCTCTGGTATTCTGTAGAGATGACCCCCCAGAAAAACAATGACACTTCAGGGTTGAGACTCATAAACAGCATAGCGCTTCCACATATATGGTTGTCCCAAGAAAACATCACAGACATCCAGTGGGGAAACATCACATAATAATTCATCCTTGAAGGGATGAATGTCGTATGACAATCGAAACTATTGGCTGACACGAGGATCTCGTCCTTGGCAAAGCCACCTGATGTTGTATGGTTGTGGGTGTCGTGTTGTTGACAATCCCAACTGTTTGATGACCTCTATTGAGATGATGTTCTTCTGGCTTTGATTATCAACAATAAAATGTAGTGGGGTCCCCTTCACCCACATCTATGAATGAAAAAGGTTCTCCCCCTCTTCAGGATCTATTGGTTCTTCGGGTTGAATTGATGTGGTCGCGACAATAGTAGTGGGGTCTGCGTCAATGTTCTGTCCTTACCAGTATTTTCAGAATTAGATTCTGAACCAGGGTTCAACTCTTTGTCCTTGATCTCAGCCACCAATGATTGTTTTGAGCGACGTTCATCAGTGTTGTGCCAAGGGATTTTATGGAAATCGCACCATTTTTCGGTGTCCTTCTTTGTCTTCCCGTGACCCTTCTTTTCCCGTGGCTTGGACTGAATGGCGAGAGAATTTCTGTTAGGGTTGTCTTTTTCATACTTTGGTTGTTGCGGATTTGCAGACTGGAACTCCCTTTTGTTCAGGTGCTTAAATTTTTTCTCGATTTTAACAGCATATCCATAAGCAGTACCGAGTGATGAGATATCCATAAAATCCATTTCTGTTTGGGTGTATCTGTGTAGAGCCCCATGGTATTTCAAAACCAAATGTCGTTCAAAGTTTTTGATACCCATATTTGTGTGCAAGGTATGGAAGGTATTGGTGAACTATAGAACTTATTGGCCCCTCTCTTGTCGCAGTGTGGTCCATCTCATGTAGTGGTCCTCATAGTTTCCAACAGGATAATATTGTTCCTTTACCACATCCACAACAAAATCCCAAGTGGGCTCGGCCCCATATATTCCAGACTCCTCTGTGGAACTTTGCTCCCAGTAAGTTTCCCACCAATGTTTGACATGCGGGAGATATTTAAGGAGTGGAAAGGTGATCTTTTCTCCGTCGAAAAAATTGTGAACAGAGAAATAACCTTCTGGTAAAGTTAACCATTTTTATAGGGCTTCTGAATCTATCTGTCCTTCAAATACAGGAATATAAAAATTAACTTGTACCTTGAAAGCTGAGGTTCTTCCAAAGTGGCCTCTTGATAAAGATACGCCTGTTGCTATCGGCAAGCATTGAAGGATGTGGGAAAAATTCTCCATCATTTCGTCCCTCTGTCACATGAGGGCTTGCTCAAGCAATAGACTGATAGGATCGTCTACTCCATCGTTTTTATTTTCTTCCGCCATTGAGGGTTTCTTGGGTGTGCAAGAGAGATTGTCTTCAAGAGAGACAATAACGAGACCCAACTTGCTATACTCAGACCTCGTCGGGTACATGCACTGAAAAAAATGATCAACAACAGCCTGCTCTGATACCACTGATCCAGATTATTTTCAGCACAAAATAAGAGCGAAGATATACTAAAGTAATTGCACAGATATATCTCATATATCCAATAATATAATAGAAATATATCATATATGCATCCATAAACACATAGATACAGTAATACATGATTTCTATTAATGAAAGGAATGTACAGAGACTATAAAAATACATAATGAAAGACTCACTAGAATGGTGGCAGCTTATCTCTAAGAAGAGATGTGACGGCAACTCGCATTCGCAAGAAGATGATTACAATGAGGCTCTGAAGGCATTTTTACAATAAACGGGAATGCCAAAAACCCTCAACATCCAAAAACCTAACCCTAGGAGATGAAGCGCCAAAATTCATGTGGGCCCCATTTGGGTAATTTGGTGCATCGAATTCCCGGAGTCGTAACGCTTGCATACAATCTCCGTTTTAGGCATATGATAGCTCGTTGGAAAGGTATCATCGAGGAGATTCATTTTTGGGCCTCAATCATGCATACATCTATCATTGAGTTTATTCGATCCCGAAAAACCTTCATTTAGGCCCTCAAAATGGTCCCGGAAGTTAAAACCTGCTAAATATAGTAAATTGTCAAAATTGCCAAAAAATTGTTTTGAGCCAGTTGGAAAAGGTGGGTGGCCACCGATATCCACCTGGATCAATCCTCCCTCCTTAGGAAGAAATGGTCTCCATTGTGTTGAGTTCCTGAGGGAGAGGGAAAAGCGTTTGTTGAATCTGCATCTTGGTGAGCTACTTGTCTTACTAGAGACGTCGTGCTGCCTAGTTTGTGGAAGTCTATCACGAACCTGTTGAGGTTGAGGCCGTTTAACAAGTTGAGATACATGAGAGGATGGTGTGCAGAAGGAATATTTTTATTTTCTGCAGCCTTTTCGACCTTCTTCTGTTGGATAGAAGGTTCTTGGGGAAAGGCTGTAGTGGTTGCAGTGTCCTTCTGTTCTCCTTCTGAATAGATTGTGAAGAAGCTAAATTTTGCAGTATGATATACTACCTTGTGGCACTTTTTAGGTGGAACAGTAGTTGGAACTACCTCTGGTATTCTGTAGAGATGACCCCCCAGAGAAACAATGACACTGTGGGGTTGAGACTCATAAATAGCATGGCACTTCCACATATATGGTTGGCCCAAGAGAACATCACAGACATCCACTGGGGCAACATCACATAATACCTCATCCTTGAAGGGCTAGATGTCGTATGACAATTGACATTGTTGGATGACACGAATATCTCATCCTTGGTGAAGCCACCCGATGTTGTATGGTTGCGGGTGTGGTGTTGTCGACAATCCCAACTGTTTGACGACCTCTTTTGAGATGAATTTCTTCTAGCTTCCGTTATCAACAATAAAATGTAGCGGGCCCCCCTTCACCCATTTCTGTGAATGAAAAAGGCACGCCCCCTATTCATGATTTGTTGGTTCTTCTGGTTGAATTGATGTTGTCGCGACAATAGCAGTGGGGTCTGCGTCAATGATCTGTCCTTTACCAGTATTTTAAGAATCAGATTCTGAACCAGGTTTCATCTCCTTGTCTTTGATCTCGGCCACCAATGATTGTTTTGAACGACATTCATCGGTGTTGTTCCAAGGGATTTTGTGGAAATTGCACCATTTTTTTGTGTCCTTCTTTGTCTTCCCATGACACTTCTTTTCCTGTGGCTTGGACTGAATGTCGAGAGAATTTATGTTAGGGTTGTCTTTGTCATACTTTGATTGTTGCGGATTTGCAGAACCGAACTCCCATTTGTTCTGGTGCTTAAATTTCTACTCGATTTTAGTAGCATATCGATAAGCAGCATCAAGTGATGAGGTATCCAGAAAATCCATTTTAGTTTGGATGTATCCGTGTAGATCCCCACGGTATTTCGGAACCAAATGTCGTTCAGAGTCTTTGATACCCATCTTGGTGCACAAGGTATGTAAGGTATTGGTGAACTCCAGAAATGCTTGGCCCCTCTCTTGCCGCAGTGTGGTCCATCTCATGTACTAGTCCTCATAGTTGCCAACAGGATAATACTATTCCTTTACCGCATCCACAAAAAAATCCCAAGTGGGCTCGACCCCATATGTTCCAGACTCCTCTGTGGAACTTTGATCCTAGTAAGTTTCCCACTAATGTTTGACATGAGGGAGATCTTTAAGGAGTGAGAAGGTGATCTTTTCTCCATCGAAAAAATTGTGAACAGAGAAATAACCTTCTAGCAGAGTTAACCATTTTTCTAGGGCTTCTGAATCTATTTGTCCTTCAAATACAGGAATATCAAAATTAACTTGTACCTTGAAAGGTGAGGTGCTTTCAAAGTGGTCGCTTGATGAAGATGCACCTATTTCTATCGGCAGACGTTGAAGGATGTGGGAAAAATTCTCCATCATTTCGTCCCTCTGTCGCATGAGGGCTTGCTCAAGCAACAGACTGATAGAATCGTCTGCTCCGTCATTTTTATTTTCTTCCACCATTGAGGGTTTCTTGGGTGTCCGAGATCGATTGTCTTCAAGAGAGACAAGATAAAGACCCAACTTTCTATACTCGGATCTTGTCGGGGACATGCACTGAAAAAATGATCAAGAATAGCATGCTCTGATACCACTGATCCAGATTATTTTTAGCACAAAATGATAGCGGATATATAATAAAGAAATTCCACAGAGATATCGCGTATATCCAATAATATAACATAAATATATCAAATATGCATCCATAAACATAGATATACAGTAATACATGATTTCTATTAATGAAAGTAATGTACAGAGACTGTAAAAATACAGAGTGAAGGACTCGCTAGAATGGTGGCAACTTATCTCTGAGAAGCGATGTGATAGCTAATTGCATTCACAAGAAGATGATTGCAATGAGGCTCTGAAGGCATTTTTACAATAAACAGGAATGCAAAAAACCCTCGACATCCAAAAACCTAACCCTAGGAGATGAAGCACCAAAATTCATGTGGGCCCCGTTTGGGTAAGTTGGTGCATCAACTTCCTGGGTTCGTAATGTTTGCATATGATCTCCAGCATATGATAGCCCATTGGAAAGGTATCATTGAGGAGATTCATTTTGGGGACTCAATCATGCCTTTGGCTATCATTAAGTTGGTTCGATCCTGAAAAACCTTTATTTAGGCCCTCAAAATGGCCTGGGAAGTTAAAACCTGCTAAAAATAGTAAATTGCCAAAATTGCCAGAAAATTGTTTTAAGCTAGTTGGAAAAGGTGGGTGGCCACTGATATCCACCTGGATCAATCCTTCCTCCTTAGGAATAAATGGTCTCCATTGTGTTGAGTTCCTGGGGGAGAGGGAAAAGCATCATGCTGCTCAGTTTGTGGAAGTCTGTCACAAACTTGTTGAAGTTGAGGTTGTTCAACAAGTCGAGATACATGAGAGGATGGTGTGTAGAAGGAATCTTTGTGTTTTGTTGCAGCCTTGTCGACCTTCTTCTGATGGATAGAAGGTGCTTGGGGCGAGGCTGTAGTGGTTGCAGTGTCCTTATGTTCTCCATCTAAATAGATTTTGAAGAAGCTAAATTTTGCAGTATGAGATACTACCTTGTGGCACTTTTTAGGTGGAACAGTAGTTGGAACTACCTCTAGTATTCTGTAGAGATGACCCCCCGGAGAAACAACGACACTGCGGGGTCAAGACTCATAAACAACATGGAACTTTCACATATATGTTTTTCCCAAGAGAACATCACAGACATTCAGTGGGGAAACATCACATAATACCTCATCCTTGAAGGGTTGGATGTTGTATGACAATTGACACTGTTGGTTGACATGAAGATCTTGTCCTTGGCGAAGCCACCCGACATTGTATGGTTGTGGGGGTGGTGTTGTCGACAATCCAAACTATTTGACGACCTTTGTTGAGATGAGGTTCTTCTGGTTTCCGCTGTCAACAATAAAATGCAGCTGGGTCCCCTTCACCCACATCTGTGAATGAAAAATATGCTCCCCCTCTTCAGGATATGTTGGTTCTTCTGGTTGAATTGATGCGGTCACGACAATAACAGTGGGGTCTGCGTCAATGATCTATTCTTTACCAGTATTTTCATAAACAGATTATGAACCAGGGTTCAGCGCCTTGTCTTTGATCTCGGCCACCAATGATTGTTTTGAGCGACATTCATCAATGTTGTGCAAGGGGTTTTATGGAAATCACACCATTTTTTGGTGTCCTTCTTTGTCTTCCCATGACCCTTCTTTTCCTGTGGCTTGGACTGAATGTCAGGAGACTGTCTGTTAGGGTTGTGTTTTTCATACCTTGGTTTTTGCGGATTTGCAGACATGAATTCCTATTTGTTTTGGTGCTTAAATTTCTGCTCGATTTTAACAGCATATCGATAAGCAGCACTGAATGATGAAATATACAAAAAATCCATTTCAGTTTGGATGTATCTGTGTAGAGCCCCACGGTATTTCAGAACCAAATGTCGTTCAGAGTATTTGATACCCATCTTGGTGTGCAAGTTATGGAAGGTATTGGTGAACTCCAGAACTTCTTGGCCCTTCTCTTGTTGCAATGTGGTCCTTCTCATGTACTGATCCTCATAGTTGCCAACAGGATAATATTGTTCCTTTACCGCATCCACAAAAAAATCCCAAGTGGGCTCAGCCCCATATATTCCAGAATCCTTTGTGAAACTTTGCTCCCAGTAAGTTTCCCACCAATGTTTAACATGAGGGAGAGCTTTAAGGAGTGGGAAGGTGATCTTTTCTTTGTCAGAAAAATTGTGAACAGAGAAATAACCTTCTAGCAAAGTTAACCATTTTTCTAGGGCTTCTGCATCTATCTGTCCTTCAAATACAGGAATATCAAAATTAACGTGTACCTTGAAAGTCGAGGTGCTTCCAAAGTGGTCAATTGATTAAGATGCGCATGTTGCTATCGGCAGGCATTGAAGGATGTGGGAAAAATTCTCCATCATTTCGTCCCTCTGTTGCGTGAGGGCTTGCTCAAGCAACAGAATGATAGGATCGTCTGCTCCATCGTTTTTCTTTTCTTCCACCATTGAGGGTCGCTTGGGTGTGCCAGAGATATTGTCTTCAAGAGAGACAAGATTGAGACCGAACTTTCCATACTCGGGCCTCATCAAGGACATGCACTGAAAAAAATGATTAAGAACAACCTGCTATGATACCACTAATCCGGATTATCTTCGGCACAAAATGAGAGAGGAGATATAATAAAGAAATTGCACAAAGATATTGTATATATACAATAATATAACAAAAATATATCATATATGCATCCATAAACACAGAGATACAGTAATACACGATTTCTATTAATGAAAGGAATGTACAGAGATTGTAAAAATACAGAGTGAAAGACTCGCTAGAACGGTGGCAGTTTATCTCTGAGAAGAGATGTGACAGCTACTTGCATTCGAAAGAAGATGATTACAATGAGGCTCTAAAGGAATTTTTACAATAAACAAGAATTCCAAAAACCCTCAACATCCAAAAACCTAACCCTAGGAGATGAAGCACCAAAAGTCATGTGGGCCCCGTTTGGGTAAGTTGGTGCATCAACTTCCCAGGGTCGTAACATTTGCATACAATCTCCGTTTTAGGTGTATGATAGCCTGTTAGAAAGGTATCGTTGAGGAGATTCATTTTGGGGCCTCAAACATGCCTTTGACTATCATTGAATTGGGTCAATCCCAAAAAACCTTCATTTAGGCCCTCAAAATGGCCCCGAAAGTTAAAACCTGCTAAAAATAGTAAATTGCCTAAATTACCAGAAAAACCATTTTGAGCCAGTTGGAAAAGGTGGGTGGCCATAGATATCCACCTGGATCAATCCTCCCTCCTTAGGAATCAATGGTCTCCATTGCATTGAGTTCCCGGGGGAGAGGGAAAAGCGTTTGTTGAATCTGCATCTTGGTGAGATGCTTGTCTTGTTGGAGACATCGTGCTGCTCGGTTTGTGGAAGTTTGTCACGAACCTTTTGAGGTTGAGGTTGTTTAGCAAGTCGAGATACATGAGAGGATGGTGTGCAAAAGGAATCTTTTCATTTTACTGCAGCATTGTCGACCTACTTCTGTTGGATAGAAGGTGCTTGGGGCAAGGCTATAGTGGTTGCAGTATCCTTCTGTTCTCCTTCTGAACAGATTGTGAAGAAGATCAATTTTGCAGTATGAGATACTACCTTGCGGCACTTTTTAGGTGGAACAATAGTTGCAACTACCTCTGGTATTCTGTAGATATGACCCCCCAGAGAAACAATGACACTACAGGGTCGAGACTCATAAATAGCATGGCGCTTCCACATATATGGTTGGTCCAAGAGAACATCACAAACATCCAGTGGGGCAAAATCACATAATACCTCATCCTTGAAGGGTTGGATTTTGTATGACAATCGACACTACAGGATTTCTAGGGATTCTGCATCTATCTATCCTTCAAATATAGGTATATCGAAATTAACTTATACCTTGAAAGGTGAGATGCTTCCAAAGTGGCCACTTGATGAAGATGCACCTGTTGCTATCGGCAGGCATTGAAGTATGTGGGAAAAACTATCCATCATTTCATCCCTATGTCGCGTGAGGGCTTGCTAAAGAAACAGACTAATAGGATCCTCTACTCTATCGTTTTTATTTTCTTCCGCCATTGAGGGTTTATTGGGTGTACGAGAATGATTGTATTCAAGAGAGACAAGCTCGAGACCCAAATTGATATACTCTGACCTCGTCGAGGACATGCACAGAAAAAAACGATCAAGAACAACCCGCTATGATACCACTGATCTGGATTATTTTCGGCACAAAATGAGAGCGAAGATATAATAAAGAAATTGCACAATGATATCATGTATATCCAATAATATAACATAAATATATCAGATATGCATACATAAACATAGAGATATAGTAATACATGATTTCTATTAATGAAAGGAATGTACAGAGACTGTAAAAATACATAGTGAACGACTCGCTTGAATGGTAGCAGCTTATCTCTGAGAAGAGATGTGACGGCTACTCACATTCACAAGAAGATGATGACAATGAGGCTCTGAAAGAATTTTTACAATAAAAAGGAATTCCAAAAACCATCGACATCCAAAACCCTAACCCTAGGAGATAAAGCACCAAAAGTCATGTGGGCCCCGTTTGGGTAAGTTGGTGCATCAACTTCACGGGGTTGTAACGTTCGCATACGATCTTCGTTTTAGGCATATGATAGCTCATTGGAAAGGTATCATCGAGGAGATTCATTTTCGGGCCTTAATCATATATTTGGCTATCATTGAGTTGGGTCGATCCCTAAAAACCTTCATTTAATACCTCAAAATGGCCCCGGAAGTTAAAACCTGCTAAAAATAGTAAATTACCAAAATTGTCAGAAAATTGTTTTAGCCAGTTGGAAAAGGTGGGTAGCCACCAATGTCCACCTGGATAAATCCTCCCTCCTTAGGAAGAAATGGTCTCCATTGCATTGAGTTTCCAGGGGAGAGGGAAAAGCGTTTGTTGAATTTGCATATTGGTGAGTTGCTTGTCTTGCTGGAGACGTCGTGTTGCTCATTTTGTGCAAGTTTGTCATGAACCTATTGATGTTGAGGTTGTTCAACAAGTCGAGATACATAAGAGGAGGGTGTGAAGAAGGAATATTTGTGTTTTTCTATAGCCTTATCGACCTGCTTCTATTGGATGGAAGGTGCTTAGGGCGAGGTTGTAGTGGTAGCAGTGTCCTTCTGTTCTCCTTCTGAACAGATTGTGAAGAAGATAAATTTTTCAATATGAGATACTAACTTGCGGCACATTTTAGGTGGAATAATAGTTGGAACTACCTCTAGTATTCTGTAGAGATGACCCTCCAAAGAAACAATGACATTATGGGGTCGAGACACATAAACAACATGGCACTTCCACATATATGGTTGGCTCAAGAGAACATCACAAACATCCGGTGGGAAAACATCACATAATACCTCATCCTTGAAGGGTTGGATGCCGTATGAAAATCGACACTGTTAGCTGACATGAAGATCTCGTCCTTGGAGAAACCACCCAATGTTGTATCGTTGCGGGTGTGGTGTTGTCGACAATCCCAACTATTTAACAACCTCTGTTGAGATGAGGTTCTTTTGGCTTCCGCTATCAAAAATGAAATGCAGCGAGTTCCCCTTCACCCACATCCGTGAATGAAAATGGCACTCCCCCTCTTCGGGATTTGTTGGTTCTTCTGGTTAAATTGATGCGGTCATGAAATATAGCAGTGGGGTATGTGTCAATGATATGTCCTTTACCAGTATTTTCAGAATCAAATTCTGAACTAGGGTTCGGCTCCTTGTCTTTGATCTCGGTCACCAATGATTTTTTTGAGCGACATTCATCGGTGTTGTGCCAGGGGATTTTATGGAAATCGCACCATTTTCTGGTGTCCTTCTTTGTCTTCCTGTGACCCTTCTTTTCCTGTGGCTTGGACTGAATGTTGGGAGACTATCTGTTAGGGTTGTCTTTGTCATACTTTGGTTGTTGTAGATTTCAAGACCCGAACTCCTGTTTGTTCTGGTGCTTAAATTTCTGCTCAATTTTAATAGCATATCGATAAGCAGCACCGAGTGATGAGATATCCAGAAAATCAATTTCAGTTTGGATGTATCTGTGTAGAGCCCCACGGTATTTCAGAACCAAATGTCGTTCATAGTCTTTGATACATAGCCTTGTGCACAAGGTATGGAAGGTATTGGTGAACTCCAGAACTGCTTGACCCCTCTCTTTCCGTAGTGTGTTCCATCTCATGTAGTGGTCCTCATAGTTGCCAACAGGATAATATTGTTCCTTTACCGCATCCACAAAAAAATCCCAAGTGCGCTCGATCCTATATATTCCAGACTCCTCTGTGGAACTTTGCTCCCAATAAATTTCCCACCAATGTTTGACATGAGGGAGAGCTTTAAGGAGTGCGAAGGTGATCTTTTTTCTGTCGAAAAAATTGTGAACAAAAAAATACCCTTCTAGCAGAGTTAACCATTTTTATAGGGATTTTGCATCTATCTGTCCTTCAAATACAGGAATATAAAAATTAACTTGTACCTTGAAAGGAGAGGTGCTTTCAAAGTGGACTCTTGATGAATATGTGCATATTTCTATCGACAGGCGTTAAAGGATGTGGGAAAAATTCTCCATCATTTCGTCCCTCTATCGCATGAGGGCTTGCTCAAGCAATAGAATGATAGGATCGTCTGCTCCGTCGTTTTTTTTTTCTTCCACCATTGAGGGTTTCTTGGGTGTGAGAGAGACATTTTCTTCAAGAGAGACAAGCTTGAGACCCAAATTTCTATACTCGGACCTTGTCAGGGACATGCACTGAAAAAAACGATCAAGAACAACCTGCTATGATACCACTGATCCAGATTATTTTCTGCACAAAATGAGAGCGGAGATATATTAAAGAAATTGCATGGAGATATCGCATATATCCAATAATATAACAGAAATATATCATATATGCATCCACAAACACAGAAATACAGTAATACATGATTTCTATTAATGAAAGAAATTTACACAGACTGTAAAAATACAGAGTGAAAGACTCGCTACAATGGTGGCATCTTATCCCTAAGAAGAGATGTGACGGCTACTCGCATTCGCAAGAAGATGATTACAATGAGGCTCTGAAGGCATTTTTACAATAAACAGGAATTCCAAAAACCCTCGACATCCAAAAACCTAACCCTAGGAGATGAAGCACCAAAATTCATGTGGGCTCTGTTTGGGTAGGTTGGTGCATCAACTTCCCGGGGTCATAACTTTTGCATACGATCTTCATTTTAGGTGTATGATAGCCCGATGGAAAGGTATCATAGAGGATATTTATTTTGGGTCCTCAATCATGCCTTCGTCTATCATTGAGTTGGGTCTATCCTGAAAAACCTTCATTTAGGCCCTCAAAATGGCTCTAGAAGTTAAAACCTGCTAAAAATAGTAAATTGCCAGAAAACTATTTTGAGCCAGTTGGAAAAGGTGGGTGGCCACCGACATCCACCTGGGTCAATCCTCCCTCCTTAGGAAGAAATGGTCTCAATTTCATTGAGTTCCCATGGGAGAGGGAAAATCGTTTGTTGAATCTGCATCTTGGTGAGCTGCTTGTCTTGTTGGAGATGTCATGCTGCTCAGTTTGTTGAAGTATGTCACGAACCTGTTGAGGTTGAGGCTATTCAACAAGTCGAGATACATGAGAGGATGGTGTGCAGAAGGAATTTTTGTGTTTTGTTGCAGCCTTGTCAATTTGCTTCTATTTGATAGAAGGTGCTTGGGGCAAGGCTGTAGTGGTTGCAGTGTCCTTCTGTTCTCCTTCTGAACAGATTGTGAAGAAGCTAAATTTTGCAGTATGAGATACTACCTTGTGGCACTTTTTAAGTGGAATAGTAGTTTGAACTACCTCTGGTATTCTGTAGAGATGACCCCCCAGAGAAACAATGACACTGCAGGGTTGAGACTCATAAACAACCTGGCACTTCCACATATATGGTTGGCCCAAGAGAACATCATAGACATACAGTGGGGAAACATCACATAATACCTCATCCTTGAAGGACTGAATGTCGTATGACAATCGACACTGTTGGTTGACACGAAGATCTCATCCTTGGCGAAGCCACCCAATGTTGTATGGTTGTGTGCCTGGTGTTGTCGAAAATCCCAATTATTTGAAGACCTCTTTGAGATGAGGTTCTTCTGGCTTCCGCTATCGACAATAAAATGCAGCGGGGTCCCCTTCACCCACATCTTTGAATGAAAAAGGCACTCCCCCTCTTCAGGATTAGTTGGTTACTCTGGTTGAATTGATGCAGTTGCGACAATAGCAGTGGGGTTTGCGTCAATGATCTGTCCTTTACTAGTATTTTCAGAATCAGATTCTGAACCAGGGTTTGGCTCCTTGTATTTGATCTCAGCCACCAATGATTGTTTTGAGCGACATTCATCGCTCTTGTGCCAGGGGATTTTGTGGAAATCACACCATTTTTCGGTGTCCTTCTTTGTCTTCATGTGACCCTTCTTTTCCTGTGGCTTGGACTGAATGATGAGAGACCATCTGTTAGGGTTGTCTTTGTCATACTTTGGATGTTGTGGATTTGCAGACCCGAACTCCCATTTGTTCTGGTGCTTAAATTTCTACTCGATTTTAACAACATATCAATAAGCAGAACTGAGTGATGAGATATCCAAAAAATCCATTTCAGTTTGGATGTATCTGTGTAGAGCCCCATGGTATTTCATATTTAAATGTTGTTCAAAGTCTTTGATACCCAGCTAGGTGCGCAAGGTATGGAAGGAATTGGTGAACTCCGAAACTATTTGGCCCCTCTCTTGCTACAGTGTGGTCCATCTCATGTACTGGTCCTAATAATTGCCGACAGGATAATACTATTCCTTTACCGCATCCACAAAAAAATCCCAAGTGGGATCGGCCCCATATATTCTAGACTCCTCTGTGGAACTTTGCTCCAAGTAAGTTTCCCACCAATGTTTGACATGTTGGTTGTGGAGCCTGATTATCTTCCTGATTTAAAGGTCTTTTACTTTCAGCCGTGTTTATACCCCATGAAGTATTTACACCCCAGAAGTATGTACACTCTTCCACGTGGGGAAGTGCAGGGGGGGGGTACCCCCTCTGTGAGGTCCGAGGGGGCTATCCCACCAGCTGGGGGTTCTGGAGGCAAACGAGCCCCCAGCAGGGGTTCGGGGGCGAAGCCCCCAAAGGAAAAATTGTCTTGTAAATGTATATTGTAATTTAATTGTAAATCTGGACCATTCATTATAAGGTCGCAGATATAACAATAGATATTATGTTAGGGTTTTTTTCCCTAGAAGGCAACCCTCTTTTATGAGGGAAATGTATTGTGACTATGGTTGATGGAGAATATTGTATTCTTAGATAGGATACTGTGAGAGAAAGAAGAGGAAGTTACAACAGGTTTGTTGTAGGTTGTATCCCTTCATATGTTGGATAATAATAAAGGAAGGACCTGGAAATGTCTCTGGTGGACGTAGCCCACACTAGGTGAACCACGTAAATCTGTGTCTCTATTGTATTGTGTATCTTTTGTGTTTTGTTTCCGGATTTGTTTTATTTTATTGCTCCACGGTCCTGTTTTTCTAACAACTAGTATCAAAGAGAAAGGTAACTCGCAGGAAAAGAGGGTTCTTGGTTCAAGTGGGAGCAATTTCGAAATATGGAAAGTTTAGGGTCGAGAAATTTAACGACCAAAACTACCAGTTATGGAAGATGCAGATGGAAGACTATTTATATCAGAAGGATCTATTCCTACCATTGGGCGGAATAACAAAGAAGTCGGTGGCTACGAAGGATGAAGAATGGGAGATTCTTGAAAGAAAGGCTATAGGAATGATACGGCTAATCCTGGCAACGTCGGTGGCTTTCAACATTTCCAAAGAAAAGACACCGAAGGGTTTGATGGACGTATTGGCCAAATTGTATGAAAAACCCTCAGTGTCCAATAAGGTATTTCTAATGAAGAGATTATTTAATATGAAGATGTCATAAGGTGGATCTGTTGCAGATCATTTAAATGATTTTAATACGGTTACTAATCAACTAAGTTCTGTAAAAGTGGATTTTGATGATGAGGTCGGGGCTCTTCTAATCTTGTGCTCATTGCTAGAAAGCTGGAATGGCTTGGTCATGGATATAAGTAACTCTATCTCTGGTTCAAATAATTTAAAATTTGATGATGTTGTTGGTGTTATCCTTAGTGAGGAAATGCGACGGAAAATCACAGGTTAGACATCAGGAAATGCGTTGAACATGGAGAATAGGGGAAGACAAAAGGATAGAGGAAAGGGTTTCGGGAACCGTGGGAATTCTAGGAAGGGCAGATCCAAATCCAAACTTGGAAAGATAGAGCGTTGGAGTTGTGGGAAGAAAGGACATCTGAAGAAACACTGTAGAGCTCCTAAGAAACAAAGAGATGGACAGCAGGAGAGAAATCATAAAGCAATTGTAACATGTGATGTGTTACAATATGCTTTGATTCTTTCTATAGATAATATTTTTTAGTCTTGGGTAGAATATTCAGGGGCTTCATTTCATGCCACACCCCATAGGAAACATTTTCTAGATTATGTTCAAGGTGATTTTGGACAAGTTCATTTGGGTGACGATGCACCATGCAAAATTGTTGGAATGGGAAAGGTAAAAATAAAGCAATGCAATGGAAACCAATGGTTGTTGAAAGAGGTAAGACATGTTCTATATTTAAGGGAAAATCTAATTTCAATAGGGCAGTTGGCAAGTGAAGGTTGTATATCCATATTTATAGATAATACGTGGAAGGTCATCAAAGGATCATTGGTGATAGTGAAAGGAGAGAAGGTAGGTACATTGTATTTATGTACTGGTAATACTAACTCTTCTATCTCTTTAGCTTCTACAGGAGTGGATACAGCACTGTGGCATCATAGACTTGGACACATGAGTGAGAAGGGGATGCAGATACTTCACAAAATAAATTTGTTGCCAGATCTTAAACAAATTGATTTGGAATTCTGTGAGCATTGTGTTTATGGAAAACAAAAGAGAGTCATATTTCTCAGAGTCAGAAAAGAAAAGAAGAGTGAAAGGTTAGATCTTGTGCATACAGATGTGTGGGGACCATATCAGGTATCATCCCTTGGTGGCTCTCATTATTATAATACTTTTATTGATGATGCAACTAGAAAAACTTCGATTTATTGCATTCGACAAAAATTTGATGTTTTTGATACTTTTAAGAAATGGAAAGTTTTGGTTGAGAATGAGACAGGTAAAAATTTGAAGTGTCTCGGATCAGATAATGGAGGTGAATATTGCAGCAAGGAGTTTGATGATTAATGTACATACCATGGGATTCGTAGAGAGAAGACAATTCCAAGAACACCACAAGAAAATGGTGTGTCAGAAAGGATGAACAAGACAATCATGGAGCATGCAAGGAGTATGAGATTACATGCTAGTTTTCCCTTACAGTTTTGGGCAGATGTTGTAGACACTGTTGTTTACTTAATAAACAAAGGACCTTCAAGCTCTTTGCATGGTAGAATTCCAGAGGAGGAATGGACAGGAAAAAAGGTAAACTATTCTTTTTTGAAAACTTCCGGTTGT
>ML798021.1:114817-136016 GCA_009831015.1 Picea engelmannii | reverse complement strand
TTGTTGTAAAGGGGTTTGCACAAATGAAAGGTATAGATTTTGATGAAATATTTTCTCCTGTTGTTAAAATGACTTCAATTAGAACTATTTTAAGTCTTGTGGCAGTAGAAGATTTGCATCTTGAATAGTTAGATGTAAAAACAGTTTTTCTCCATGGGTATTTGGAGGAAGAGATTCATATGCAACAACCACAAGGGTATGAGGTCAAAGGGAAGGAGAATTTGGTATGTAGGTTGAAGAAGATCTTATATGGCCTAAAGAAATCTCCAAGGCAGTGGTATCTGAAGTTTAACAGGTTTATGACAGAACAGGGTTATGGTAGATGTCATTCTGATCACTGTGTTTATTTTGAAAAGATAGAAAATGGAAGCTTTATTATCTTGATATTGTATGTAGATGACATGTGTGTTGTAGGGTCTAATATGCAGGATATAAATATGCTCAAGAAGAAATTAGCCAATTCATTTGCGATGAAGGATTTGGGTACTACAAAGAAAACCCTTGGTATGAGAATAATAAGAGACAAGAGAAATCGTAAGCTGACATTATCTCAGGGTGAGTACACAAAGAAGGCATTGGAGAGGTTTAGAATGCAGAATGAAAAACTAGTTAGTACACCTTTGGCCAGCCATTTCAAATTAACTAAGGAAATGTGTCCCAAGACAGAGGAGGAGATAGAATACATGTCCAGGGTCTCATATTCATTAGTAGTTGGAATCTTGATGTATGCAATGGTTTGCACAAGACCAGATATTGCACATGCAGTGGGAGTTGTGAGCAGATATATGAACAATCCAGGTAAAGAACATTGGGAGGAAGAAAAGTGGATTCTCAGATACTTGAGAGGTACTGCTAATCATGCATTATGTTTTGTAGGTTCAGAAATTGTTCTACAAGGATATGTTGATTCAGATATCACAGGTGATAAAGATAGCAGGAGGATTACCATAGGGCATGTGTTTACTATAGGTGGAACAACAGTAAGTTGGATTTCAAAACTGCAAAAGGTTGTTGCACTTTCAACAACAAAGGCAGAGTATGTTGTTGCTACAAAGGCTAGTAAAGAGATGATTTGGTTACAGAGATTTAAGGAGGAATTGGGAAAGAAGCAAGAGAATAGAAGGTTGTACTGTGGCAGTGAGAGTGCCATTCATATTGCAAAGAACTCAGCCTTCCATTCGAATACTAAGCATATACAGTTGAAGTACCACTTCATACGATCCGCCTTGGAATATGGACATTTGAAGTTGGAAAAGATACACACTAGCCAAAATCCTGCAGACATGTTAACAAAGGGAGTAACCAGGGAGAAACTGAGTTCCTGCTCAGTTTCAATTGGTCTTCAAGAATGAAGATGAAGATGAGAAATTTTCCAGGTCCAAGAAGGTTCAGAGTCCAGCATATACAGTAGCGATGGATTTGTTGAGATCAGACTCCAAGTGAGAGATTGTTGGTTGTGGAGCCTGATTATCTTCCTAATTCAGAGGTATTTTACTTTCAGACGTGTTTATACCCCATTAAGTATTTACACCCCAGAATTATGTACACTCTTCCATGCGGGGAAGTGCAGAGTGGGGGTACCCCCTCTGTGGGGTCTGGGGGGGCTATCCCCTCGGTTGGGGGGTCTAGGGGCAAGCGGGGGTTTAGGGGCGAAGCCCCTGAAGGAAAAATTTCCTTGTAAATGTATATTGTAATTTCATTGTAAATATGGACCGTTCATTATAAGGTTACATATCTAACGATAGAGATTATGTTAGGGTTTTTTTCCCTAGAAGGTAACCCTCTTTTATGAGGGAAATGTATTGTGACTATGGTTGATGGCGAATATTGTATTATGAGATAGGAGATTGTGAGAGAAAGAGGAGGAAGTTACAGTGGGTTTGCTATAGGTTGTATCCCTTCATATGATGGATAATAATAAAGGAAGGACCCGACAATTTCTTTGGTGGACGTAGCCCACACTGGGTGAACCACGTAAATCTGTGTCTCTATTGTATTGTGTATCTTCTGTGTTTTGTTTCCGCATTTGTTTTATTTTATTTCTCCGCGGTCCTATTTTTCTAACATGACATGAGAGAGACCTTTAAGGAGTGCGATGGTGATATTTTCTCCATCGGAAAAATTGTGAACGGAGAAATAACCTTCTAGCAGAGTTAACCATTTTTCTAGGGCTTCTGCATCTATCTATCCTTCAAATACAGGAATATCAAAATTAACTTGTACCTTGAAAGGCGAGGTGCTTCCAAAGTGGGCGCTTGGTGAAGATGCGCCTATTTCTATCAGCAGGCGTTGAAGGATGTGGTAAAAATTCTCCATCATTTCATCCCTCTGTTGCGTGAGGGCTTGCTCAAGCAACAGACTTATAGGATCATCTGCTCCGTCATTTTTCTTTTCTTCCACTATTGAGGGTTTCTTGGGTGTGCGAGAGAGATTGTATTCAAGAGAGACAAGCTCGAGAACCAACTTTCTATACTCGGACCTCGTCAGGGACATGCACTAAAAAAAATGATCAAGAACAGCCAGCTCTCGTACCACTAATCCAGATTATTTTCATCACAAAATGAGAATGGAGATATAATAAAGAAATTGCATAGAGATATCACGTATATCCAATAATATAAAAGAAATATATCAGATATGAATCCATAAACATGGACATACAGTAATACATGATTTCGATTAATGAAAGGAATGTACAGAGACTGTAAAAATACAGAGTGAAAGACTCGCTAGAATGGTGGCAGCTTATCTCTGAGAAGAGACGTGATGGCTACTCGCATTCACAATACGATGATTAAAATGAGGATTTGAAGGCCTTTTTACAATAAACAGGAATTCCAAAAACCCTCGACATCCAAAAACCTAACCCTGGGAGATGAAGCACCAAAATTCATGTGGGCCCCATTTGAGTAAGTTGGTGCATCAACTTCTCGGGGTCATAACGTTTGCATACGATCTCCATTTAGGCGTATGATAGCCCGTTGGAAAGGTATCGTCGAGGAGATTCATTTTTGGGCTTCAATAATTCCTTTGAATGTATTTTAGTTGTGTCAATCCTGAAAAACCTTCATTTAAGCCCTCAAAATGACCCCAGAAGTTAAAACCTGCTAAAAATAGTAAATTGCCAAAATTTCCAGAAAAATGTTTTGAGAAGTTGGAAAAGGTGGGTGGCCATCAATATCCACCTAGATCAATCGTCCCTCCTTAGGAAAAAACGGTCTCCATTGCGTTGAGTTCCCAAGGGAGAGGGAAAAGAGTTTGTTGAATTTACATCTTAGTGAGTTGCTTGTCTTGTTGGAGATATCGTGCTGCTCAGTTTGTGGAAGTCTGTCATGAAACTATTGAGGTTGAGGTTGTTCAACAAGTAGAGATACATGAGAGGATGGTGTGTAGAAGCAATCTTTGTGTTTTTTTGTATCCTTGTCGACCTGCTTTTATTATATAGAAGGTGCTTGGGGCGAGGTTGTAGTGGTTGCAGTGTCCTTCTGTTCTTCTTCTGAACAGATTGTGAAGAAGCTAAATTTTGCAGTATGAGATACTACCTTGCAACACTTTTTAGGTGGAATAGTAGTTGGAAATACCTCTGGTATTCTATAGAGATGACACCCTAGAGAAACAATGACACTATGGGGTCGATACTCATAAACAACATGGCGCTTCCACATATATGGTTGGCCCAAGAGAACATCACAGACATCCAGTGGGGCAAAATCACATAATACCTCATCCTTGAAGGGTTGGATCCCATATGAAAATAAAAACTATTGGCTGACACAAATATCTCATCCTTGGAAAAGCCACCCGATGTTGTATGGTTGCGGGTGTGGTGTTGTCGACAATCCCAACGGTTTGACGACCTATGTTGAGATGAGGTTCTTTCGGCTTTCAATATCAAAAATAAAATGCAGAGGGGTCCCCTTCACCCACATCTTTGAATGAAAAAGGCGCTCCCCCTCTTCAGGATCTGTTGGTTCTTCTTCTTGAATTAATGTGGTCGCGACAATAGCAATGGGGTCTACATCAATGATCTGTCATTTACCAGTATTTTCATAATCATATTCTGAACCAGGGTTCAGCTCCTTGTCTTTGATCTCGACCACCAATGATTATTTTGAGCGACATTCATCGGTGTTATGCTAGGGGATTTTGTGGAAATCGCACCATTTTCCAGTGTCCTTCTTTGTCTTTCCATGACCCTTCTTTTCTCATGGCTTGGACTGAATGCTAGGAGACTATCTGTTAGGGTTGTCTTTTTCATACTTTGGTTGTTGCGTATTTGCATACCCAAACTCCCATTTTTTCTGGTGCTTAAATGTCTGCTCGATTTTAACAACATATCGATAAGAAGAAACGAGTGATGAGATATCTAGAAAATCCATTTCAGTTTGGATGTATTTGTGTAGAGCCCCACGCTATTTCATAAACAAATGTTGTTTAGAGTCTTTGATACCTAGCTTGGTGTGCAAGGTATGGAAGGTATTGGTGAACTCTGGAACTGCTTGGCCCTTCTCTTGCCGCAGTGTGGTCCATCTCATGTACTGGTCCTCATAGATGGCAACAGGACTATACTGTTCCTTTACCACATTCACAAAAAAATCTCAAGTGGGCTCAACCCCATATATTCCAGGCTCTTCTGTGGAAATGTTCTCCCAGTAAGTTTCCCACCAATGTTTGACATGATGGAGATCCTTAAGGAGTGTGAAGGTGATATTTTCACCATCGGAAAAATTATGAATAGAGAAATAATCTTCTAGCAGAGTTAACCATATTTCTAGGGCTTTTGCATCTATCTGTCCTTCAAATGCAGGAATATCAAAATTAACTTGTACCTTGAAAGGTGAGGTGCTTCAAAAGTGGTCCCTTGATGAATATGCGCCTGTTTCTATCGGCATGCGTTGAAGTATGTGGAAAAACTCTCAATCATTTCATCCCTCTGTCGTGTGAGGGCTTGCTCAAGCAACAAACTAATAGGATCGTCTGCTCCGTCATTTTTCTTTTCTTCCACCATTGAGGGTTTCTTGGGTGTGCGAGAGAAATTTTCTTCAAGAGAGACAATATCGAGACCCAACTTTCTATACTCGGACCTCGTTGGGCACATGCATTGAAAAGAATGATCAAGAACAACATGCTCTGATACCACTGATCCAGATTATTTTCAGCACAAAATGAGAGCAGAGATATAATAAAGAAATTGCACAAAGATATCGAGTATATCCAATAATATAACAGAAATATATCAGATATGCATCCATAAAAATAGAGATATAGTAATACATGATTTCTATTAATGAAATGAATGTACAAAGACTGTAAAAATACAAAGTGAAAGACTCGTTAGAATAGTGGCACCTTATCTCTGAGAAGAGATGTGATGGCTACTCACCTTCGCAAGAAGATGATTACAATAATGCTCTAAAGGAATTTTTACAATAAACAGGAATGCCAAAAACCCTCGACATCCAAAAACCTAACCCTAAGAGATGGGCCAAAAGTCATGAGGGCCCCGTTTGGGTAAGTTGGTGCATCAACTTCCCAGGGTCATAACGTTTGCATACAATCTTCATTTTAGGCGTATGATAGCCCGTTGGAAAGGTATCATCGAGGATATTCATTTTGGGGCCTCAATCATGCCTTTAACTATTATTTAGTTGGGTCGATCCCGAAAAACCTTCATTTAGGCCCTCAAAATGGCCCCGGAAGTTAAAACCTGCTAAAAATAGTAAATTGTGAAAATTGCCAGAAAAATGTTTTGAGCTAGTTGGAAAATGTGGGTGGCCACCGATATCCACCTGGATCAATCCTCCCTCCTTAGGAAGCAATGGTCTCCATTGTGTTGAGTTCTTGGGGGAGAGAGAAAAGTGTTTTTTGAATCTGCATCTTGGTGAGCAGCGCGTCTTGCTGGAGACATCGTGTTGCTCAGTTTGTGGAAGTTCGTCATGAACTTGTTGAGGTTGAGGTTGTTCAACAAGTCGAGATACATGAGAGGACGGTGTGTAGAAGGAATATTTGCATTTTTTTGCAGCCTTGTCGACCTGCTTCTGTTGGATAAAAGGTGCTTGGGGCAAGGCTGTAGTGGTTGCAGTGTCCTTCTGTTCTCCTTCTGAACAGATTGTGAAGAAGCCAAATTTTGTAGTATAAGTTACTACCCTACGACACTTTTTAGGTGGAATAGTAGTTGGAACTACCTCTAGTATATTGTAGAGATGAAACCCTAGAGAAACAATGGCATTGCGGGGTCAATACTCATAAACAGCATGGCGCTTCCACATATATGGCTGGCCCAAGAGAACATCACAGACATCCAGTGGGGCAAAATCACATAATACCTCATCCTTGAAGGGATGGATTCCATATGACAATCGGCACTATTGGCTGACACGAAGATCTCGTCCTTAGCGAAGCCACCCGATGTTGTATGGTTGTGGGTGTGGTGTTGTCGACAATTCCAATTGTTTGACGACCTCTGTTGAGAAGAGGTTCTTATAGCTTCTGCTACCAACAATAAAATGCAGTGGGGTCCCCTTCACCCACATCTGTGAATGAAAAAGGTGCTCCCTCTCTTCAGGATCTGTTGGTTCTTCTGGTTGAATTGATGCTGTCGTGACAATAGCACTGGGGTCTGCGTCAATGATTTGTCCTTTACTAGTATTTTCATAATCAAATTCTGAACTAGGGTTCGGCTCCTTGTCTTTGATCTTGGCCACCAATGATTGTTTTGAGTGACATTCATCGGTGTTGTGCCAGGGGATTTTGTGGAAATCGCACCATTTTTCGGTGTCCTTGTTTGTCTTCCTGTGACCCTTCTTCTCCCATGGCTTAGACTGAATGCTGGGAGACTATCTATTAGGGTTGTCTTTGTCATACTTTGGTTTTTGCGGATTTGCAGACCCGAACTCCTGTTTGCTCTGGTGCTTAAATTTCTGCTCGATTTTAGCAGCATATCAATAAGCAGCACCAAGTGATGAGATATCCAAAAAATCCATTTCAGTTTGGATGTATCTGTGTAGATCCCCATGGTATTTCAGAACCAAATGTCATTCAGAGTCTTTGATACCTAGCTTGGTGCACAAGGTATGGAAGGTATTGGTGAAATCTGAAACTACTTGGCCCCTCTCTTGTCGTAGTGTGGTCCATCTCATGTACTGGTCCTCATAGTTTCCAAAAGGATAATACTGTTACTTTACCGCATCCACAAAAAAAATCCCAAGTGGGCTCGACCCCATATATTCCAGACTCCTCTGTGGAACTTTTCTCCTAGTAAGTTTCCCACCAATGTTTGACATGAGGGAGAGCTTTAAGGAGTGCAAAGGTAATATTTTCTCCGTTGGAAAAATTGTGAATAGAGAAATAACCTTCTAGCAGAGTTAACCATTTTTCTAGGGCTTCTGCATCTATTTGTCCTTCAAATAGAGGAATATCAAAATTAACTTATAACTTGAAAGGTGAGGTGCTTCCAAAGTGGCCACTTGATGAAGATGTTTCTGATGCTATCAGCAAGCATTGAAGGATGTGGGAAAAATTCTCCATCATTTCGTCCCTCTATCGCGTGAGGGCTTTCTCAAGCAACAGAATAATAGGATCATCTGCTCCGTCGTTTTTCTTTTCTTCCACCATTGAGGGTTTCTAGGGTGTGCGAGAGAGATTGTCTTCAAGAGAGGCAAGATCGAGACCCAACTTTCTATACTCGGATGTCATTGGGGACATGCACTAAAAAAAATGATGAAGAACATCCTGCTCTGATACCACTGATCCAGATTATTTTCGGCACAAAATGAGAGTAGAGTTATAATAAAGAAATTGCACAGAGATATCCCGTATATCCAATAATATAACATAAATATATCATATATGCATCCATAAACACAAAGATATAGTAATACACGATTTCTAATAATGAAAGGAATGTATAGAGACTGTAAAACTACAGAGTGAAAGACTCGCTAGAATGGTGGCACCTTATCTCTGAGAAGAGATGTGACGGCTACTCGCATTCACAAGAAGATGATTACAATGATGCTCTAAAGGAATTTTTACAATAAACAGGAATGCCAAAGACCCTCCACACCCAAAACCCTAACCCTAGGATATGGGCCAAAAGTCATGTGGGCCTCGTTTGGGTAAGTTGGTGCATCAACTTTCTGGGGTCATAACGTTTGCATACAATCTTCGTTTTAGGCGTATGATAGCCCGTTGGAAACGTATCGTCGAGGAGATTCATTTTTATTTTCTTCCACCATTGATGGTTTCTTGGGTGTTCGAGAGCAATTGTATTCGAGAGAGACAAGCTCAAGACCCAACTTTCTATACTCGGGCCTCGTCGGGGACATGCACTGAAAAAAACAATCAAGAACAACCTACTCTGATACAACTGATCTAGATTATTTTCAACACAAAATGAGAGGGGAGATATAATAAAGGAATTTCACAGAGATATCATGTATATCCAATAATATAAAAAAAATATATCATATATTCATCCATAAACATAGAGATATAGTAATACATGATTTCTATCAATGAAAGGAATGTACAGAGACTATAAAAATACAGAGTGAAAGACTCGTTGGAATGGTGGCAGCTTATCTCTGAGAAGAGATGTGATGGCTACTCACATTAGCAAGAAGATGATTACAATGAGGCTCTGAAAGTCTTTTTACAATAAACAGGAATTCCCAAAACCCTCGACATCCAAAATCCTAACCCTAGGAGATGAAGCGCCAAAAGTCATGTGGGCCTCGTTTGGGTAAGTTGGTGCATCAACTTCTCGGGCTCGTAACATTTACATACGATCTCCGTTTTAGGCGTATAATATCCCGTTGGAAAGGTATCATCGAGGAGATTCATTTTGGGACCTAAATCATTCCTTCAAATATCACTGAGTTGGTTTTATCCCAAAAAACCTTCATTTAGGCCCTCAATGATCCGTAGGATCTTTTAAATGACTATGGTTGAGTTTTAATTTTGCATGCGTTAATTAACCATTTGAGAAATTTAGTGAAAGAATGAGTAAAGAAGAGGAATTATAACAGCCATATACACATATTCAGATCTGAAATGAAATACTAAACAGAAAACCATAACACAAATATTGATAACGAAGTTCGGCACAACTTTTGCCTACGTCTTCGGGCCTTTGTCTCTGTGGGGGAGGCTTCTTTATTTCTGTTCAAATGCTCAAAAGTACATCTCTGCAATGCCAAATGGCTACAAGACTGATCTGGTCATGTTCGTCCAGATCTCTAGAACCCTGCAAAGAAAACGACATGCAAAACGAACATCCGGAGCTCCCAGAAATGATCCAACAGCGTCTCCTCCTCAAACGCTTCTCTGCATCAAACTGACTTTGGCTTGGCTTTTCTCCAGCATAACTTTTCTCTTACTGCTCTCCCATAGCCTCAAACAAGCCTGGTTTATATAGCCTTGAAGTTGGTTTCTCAGCTCCAACTTCCTCCAAGAATTTGGCCTCCAAAAATTCCCAATATCCCCCAAAAATGGAGAGAATCAGCTAATAATAGGCATAATTAACAATAAAAAAAACAAATTTTATTATAAAAATCCACTTCATAAAGTTTTATTGGGCATAAGCCCCTGACTTCGTGTGCGCGCCCCTGGATTCTCGGTCATATGGGGGGCCATGTGGCCACGCGCTATGCGTTGGCCCCCCTTTCCTCGCACCATCCCCCGGTCTTGTGGCGCAAACATAGGACCCATGGGCTTACAGTTGAAACTCTCCACGCATTTTTGTAGGGATAAGCCCGAGTCATATGGCATTGGTTTCATATGTGGCACAAAAATCGTGGGCTTACCTACCCTCCGTGCTCTGTTTGAACCCCGAGCTCCTGTTATATGGAATGGTCATATAACATATACCGAATACAAAGGGTTGGGGCTAGGCCCCATCCCTTTCCGCCTCCGCCCAAAGTTTCAAACAAATTTAAATAAATTTTGTGTCGAATGGTAAACAAGCACCACCGTGGGGGCGGGCGGTTAGCCCAGCCCTGCCAGTGCACTTCCCACCGCGAGGTCGCGGGTTCGACCCGGGTTCGACCCCCAGCCATGCCATACCAATTTTAAACAAAACCAATAACCAATCACGGGGTGCCACGTGGCAGCCCACGACTAGGCCACGTGGCACCTTAAAAACCAACCGAAACATGACACATGTCAAACTCTGATTGGCCAACGTGCATGCCACATCATCCCTTCCATACTACCACGTTATCCTTCCATACTACCACCTGTCAGCCTGCCACATCAACTGCTGACGTCACCCCATGCCACGTGTCACCCTTTCAGTGGTGACATGTGTCACCTCGAGATAGGTCCAACTGTACCCCAGTATGCCAAAATCTGCCTGACATGTGTCGCCCCCTGGAGCTGCCACGTGTTGCATTCTGGAACTACCATGTGTCGCATTCTGGAACTTCCACATCATCTGTACAGACCGTACGGTCTGCACAGTCATCATGACATGTGGACTGTACGGACTGTACAGTCATCCCCCTTTTTTGCCTGTTTGACTTTTCAGACAGAATGCGATATCTTCTCCATACGGAGCTCGTTTGACAAAGTAAATATACCACCGGAATCAGGAAGACGAGACAGATGCAATGGCATAGGTTTCATCGCATTCTGAGCACTTTCATTTTTTGAGCATTTTTCAAGCCCTATCAGGCTTCTGGATCCAATTTCGGATCACACCTCCCCACAAAAAGACCTTTTGGTCCCCAAAAGGTTATTGACCAGTCAACAAGCTCGGGATAGGCCACCCGGCTGCTCTCTGTCTCTGAACTCTTTCCTGTGCACCTGTCTCATCAAGATCAACTGTAACACAATCATGACAAATGAAAGTATATTGTTAGCGATTTGAACCCTGTTACATCTTACTGAAGCCACTATCATCCATGTAGAAAACATTTCTAATGACAGCATCAAAAAGACGACTGCAAATGAACTGATATACTTGAGATATCTGCATGACATGAGCTTATCTTGAAGCAACTTATGATTGATTTTCCATTCAACAACCATCTCTTGTTCTTGATTAAGATCAATTACTTCATTTGAAACAATTAGTGGTTTGTTGCTTACTTGCACTGCCTTCGTTAATTGTTCCCTTGTTTGAAGTGTTTTACTTTCTTTAACATGATGAGCATGAACCACATAATCATGACCTGCTTTAGTGAATTGATATTGATTCTTTGTCCTGTAGAAGATTGCCTTACGATCATATAAATATGGACTACCTAAAACCATGCCACATTATTTTAACGACACAACATCACAAGTTACTTCATCCACATACTTAAATGAAATTGCAAATTTGATTGTGCACTTCTTTGTTATGTGCATCTGATGATGATTCCTTATCCATTTAAGTGTGTAAGGCTTATGATGAGTTTGTGTATTTAACCCCAATTTCTTAACCAATTCTTCTGAGATTAGATTAGATTGAGATCCACTGTCGATTAATGTGTTTATCTTAGTGTGTTGCATGATTACCCTTATATGAAACAACTTGCTTCTACAATCAATGTCTTCACCAAATTTACCTGTCATACCAACCAATGAAATCTTTGACTCATCACCTGAATCTGATCCCAAGTCTGTCGGTTTTGATGTTGTTGCCACTGTTTGCACTCCCTTCTTTTATTTGAACCACTTTGGCCTCTTCTCGAGATGCAACTACCAACATTTGTCCTCATCATGTCCCTCTTTCTTGCAATGTTTGCAAGAGGGTTTTCCTTCCTTCTTTGTCACAGCATTTGCACTCTTTCCATTGCCATGCCTTTTCCTCTTGTCTTCTTTCTTTGAAAACGATGATTCCCCTGACACACCTGCTTTCCCTGCTTCAATATGCGTAGCTTGAACAGAAACCTCATCAAGGTTAGTGGGTCCAAACATGAAAACAGTGTTTCTAATATGCGTAGGCAAACCTCCTATATACTTCATAAGGGTTTCTTGTGTTTGCAAAGGAATGTCTAACATTAATGCCATTTTTCTAAATCCATCGGTGTATTCTTGCACTGATTGTCCTTTTCTTATTTTTAAAGATTGCCATTCATTTATTTCTTTTTATTTATAACCCAAAGGATAAAATTGTTTCCTAAGTGCAGAAATGAAATTCTTCCATGATGGAAATACATTACCCACATCTTGTGTTCCTTTTTGCAGCTTGCTTTGCCAACAGATAAGAGTTGTACCTGCAAGCCTCAAAGATGCCATTTTAATTTGTGTGGCCTCATCCTTGATCTGTTGCACACTGCAGTATACCTCCATCTGCCTGATCCAGTTATCAAGTTTTTCTGCATTTACCTCACCATCATATATGGGCAACTCAAATTTTACATCAAGTTTTAACAAGGGCATTTCATGTTTATTCTTATGAACATTTTTCTTCTCATTAGATTTAGAACTTGAACTTGAAGAAGAAGGAGAAGAAGGAGGTGTTGATGGAGGTGAAGGAGGAATGTGAGGATGGTCCTCTTCCTCTTCACTTTTTCCTTTTGAATAATTACCCAAAATTGGTCGCTTCCATTCCAAATAATCTTCGTACAAAACTGTCACCATCTCCGACATAGCATGGAATGTTTTCCGGAACTCTTTCTCTTCTTGAGAAATCCCTTCTTCCGATGCCATCTTCGCACTGTGAGAAGCTCTCTTTATTAATCCAATTAATTGATTCTCTACAACAAGCTCACCTTCACCACGTTGTAGCTTTTCCCTGGTTAACATGCAAAACTTAAATCCAAACATCAACTAGCTCTGATACCACTTGATCTGTAGGATCTTTTAAATGACTATGGTTGAGTTTTAATTTTGCATGCGTTAATTAACCATTTGAGAAATTTAGTGAAAGAATGAGGAAAGAAGAGGAATTATAACAGCCATATACACATATGTAGATCTGAAATGAAAGACTAAATAGCAAACCATAACACACAGATTGATAATGGAGTTTGGCACAACTTTTGCCTACGTCTCTGGGCCTTTGTCTCTGTGGGGGAGGCTTCTTTATTTATGTTCAAATGCTCAAAATTACATCGCTTCAATGCCAAATGGATACAAAACTGATCTGGTCATGTTCGTCCAGATCTCTAGAACCCTGCAAATAAAATGGCACGCAAAACGGACGTCTGGATCTCCCAAAAATGATCCGACAGTGTCTCCTCCTCAAAAGATTATCTGCATCAAACTGACTTTGGCTTGGCTTTTCTCCAGCATAAATCTGCTCTGACTGCTCTCCCATAGCCTCAAACAGGCCTGGTTTATATATACTTGAAGTTGGTTTCTCAGCTCCAACTTCCTCCAAGAATTTGGCCTCCAAAAATGCCCAATATCCCCCAAAAATGGAGAGAATCAGCTAATAATAGGCATAATTAACAATAAAAAAACCAAATTTTATTATAAAAACCCACTTCATAAAGTTTTATTGGGCATAAGCCCCTGAATTCGTGCACATGCCCCTAGATTCTCAGTCATATGGGGGGCCATGTGTCCATGCGCTATGCGCTGGCCCCCCTTTCCTCGCACCAGCCCCCGGTCTTGTGGCGCAAACATAGGACCCGTGGGCTTACAGTTGAAACTCCCCGCGCATTTTTGTAGGGATAACCCCGAGTCATATGGCATTGGTTTCATATGTGGCATGAAAATCGTGGGCTTACCTACCCTCCGCGCTCTGTTTGAACCTCGAGCTTCGGTTATATGGAATGGTCATATAACATATACTGAATACAAAGGGTTGGGGCTAGGCCCCGGCCCTTTCTGTCTCCGCCCAAAGTTTCAAACAAATTTAAATAAACTTTGTGCCGAATGGTAAACAAGCACCACCGTGGGGGCGGGCGGTTAGCCCAGCCCCGCCAGTGCACTTCCCACCGGGAGGTCATGGGTTCGACCCCCGGCCATGCCATACCAATTTTAAACAAAACTAATAACCAATCATGGGGTGCCACGTGGCAGCCCACGACTGGGCCACGTGGCACCTTAAAAACCAACCGAAACATGACACGTGTCAAACTCTGATTGGCCCACGTGCATGCCACATCATCCCTGTCGTACTGCCATGTTATCCTACCGTACTGCCACCTATCAGCTTGCCACATTAGCTGCTGATGTCACCCCATGCCACGTGTCACCCTTTCAGTGGTGACACGTGTCACCTCGGGATAGGTCCAATTGTACCCCCGTACACCCAAATCTGCGTGACACGTGTCGCCCCCTGGAGCTGCCATGTGTCGCATTCTGGAACTGTCACATCACCTGTATGGACCATACGATTTTCACAGTCATCATGACACGTGGACTGTATGGACTGTACAGTCATCCCCCTTTTTTGCCTGTTTGACTTTTCGGACAGAATGTGATATCTTCTCCATACGAAGCCCGTTTGACAAAGTAAATATGCCACTGGAATCAGGAAGACGAGACGGACACAATGGCATAGGTTTCATCGCATTCCGATCACTTTCATTTTTTGAGCATTTTTCAAGCCCTATCAGGCTTCTGGATTCGATTTCGGATCACTCAAAATGGCCCCAGAAGTTAAAACCTGCTAAAAATAGTAAATTGTCAAAATTTCTAGAAAATGGTTTTGATCCAGTTGGAAAAGGTGGGTGGCCACCAATACCCACCTAGATCAATCCTCCATTTTTATGAAGCAATGGTATCCATTGTGTTGAGTTCCTAGGGGAGAGGGAAAATCGTTTGTTGAATCTGCATCTTGGTGAGTTGCTTGTCTTGTTGGAGACGTCATGCTGCTCAGTTTGTGGAAGTCTGTCATGAACCTGTTGAGGTTGAGGTTGTTCAAAAATTCGATATACATGAGAGGACAGTGTGAAAAAGGAATATTTTCATTTTTCTGCAGCCTTGTCGGTCTGCTTCTGTTGGATAGAAGGTGCTTGGGGCGAGGCTGTAGTGGTTGCAATGTCCTTCTGTTCTCCTTTTGAATAGATTGTGAAGAAGCTAAATTTTGCAGTATGAGATACTACCTTACGGCACTTTTTAGGTCGAACAATAGTTGGAACTACCTCTGTTATTCTGTAGAGATGACCCCACAGATAAACAATGACACTGCGAGGTCAAGACTCATAAACAGCATGGCTCTTCCACATATATGGTTGGCCCAAGAGAACATCACAGACATCCAGTGGGGAAACATCACATAATACCTCATCCTTGAAGGGATGGATGTCGTATGATAATCGACACTATTGGCTGACATGAAGATCTCATCCTTGGAGAAGCCACCCGATCTTCTATGGTTGCAGGTGTGGTGTTGTCAACAAACCCAACTGTTTGATGACCTCTGTTGAGATGAGATTCTTATGGCTTCTGCTATCAACAATAAAATGCAGCGGAGTCCCCTTAACACACATCTATGAATGAAAAAGGCTCTCCCCCTCTTCAGGATCTGCTGGTTCTTCTAGTTGAATTGATGTGGTCACGACAATAGCAGTGGGGTCTACGTCAATGATCTGTCCTTTACCAGTATTTTTAGAATTATATTCTGAACCAGGGTTCAGCTCCTTGTCTTTGATCTCGGCCACCAATGATTATTTTGAGTGACATTCATCGATGTTTTGCCAGGGGCGTTTGTGGAAATCGCACCATTTTCTGGTGTACTTCTTTGTCTTCCCCTGACCCTTCTTTTCCTGTGGCTTGGACTGAATGTCGGGAGACTGTCTGTTAGGGTTGTCTTTTTCATACTTCAGCTATTGCGGATTTGCAAACTCGAACTCCAATTTTTTTCGGTGCTTAAATTTCTGCTCGATTTTAACAACATGTCGATAAGCAGCACCGAGTGATGAGATATCCAGAAAATCCATTTCGGTTTGGATGTATTTATGTAGAGTCCCATGGTATTTCAGAACCAAATGTCATTCAGATTCTTTGATACCCAACTTGGTGTGCAAGGTATGGAAGGTATTGGTGAACTTTGAAACTTCTTGGCCCCTCTCTTGCCGCAGTGTGGTCCATCTCATGTACTTGTCCTCATAGTTGCCAACAAGATAATATTGTTCCTTTACCGCATCGACAAAAAAAACCCAAGTGGGCATGGCCCCATATATTCCAGATTCCTCTGTCGAACTTTTCTCCCAGTAAGCTTCCCACCAATGTTTGACATGAGGGAGAGATTTAAGGAGTGCGAAGGTGATCTTTTATCCATTGGAAAAATTGTGAATAGAGAAATAACCTTCACAGACATCCAGTGGGAAAACATCACATAATACCTCATCCTTGAAGGGCTACATGCTGTATGACAATCGATAGTGTTGGCTGACATGAAGATCTCATCCTTGGAGAAGCCACCCAATGTTGTATGGTTTCGGTTGTGGTGTTGTCGACAATCCCAACTATTTGACGACCTCTGTTGAGATGAGGTCCTTTAAGCTTATGCTATCAACAATAAAATGCAGCAGGGTCCCCTTCACCCACATCTGTGAATGAAAAATGTGTTCCCCCTCTTCAGGATCTATTGGTTCTTCTGGTTGAATTGATGCAGTCGTGACAATAGCAGTGGGGTTTGTGTCAATGATCTTTCCTTTACCAGTATTTTCAAAATCAGATTCTGAACCAGGGTTCGACTCCTTTTCTTTGATCTCGTCCACCAATGATTGTTTTGAGTGACATTCATTGGTGTTGTGCCAGGGGATTTTATGGAAATCACACCATTTTCTGGTGTCCTTCTTTGTCTTCCTGTGACCCTTCTTTTCATGTGGCTTGGACTGAATGTCGGGAAACTATCTGTTAGGGTTGTCTTTTTCATACTTTGGCTGTTGCGGATTTGCAGACCCGAACTCCCATTTTTTCTAGTGCTTAAATTTCTGCTCGATTTTAACAGCATATCGATAAGCAGCACCAAGTGATGCGATATCCAGAAATCTATTACAGTTTGGATGTATCTATGTAGAGCCCCACGGTATTTCAGAACCAAATGTCATTCAGAGTATTTGATACCCAGGTTGGTGTGCAAGGTATGGAAGGTATTGGTGAACTCTGGCACTGCTTGGCCCCTCTCTTGCCTTAGTGTGGTCCATCTCATGTACTGGTCCTCATAGTTTCCAATAGGATAATACTAATCCTTTACCGCATCCACAAAAAAATATCAAGTGGGCTCGGCCCCATATATTCCAGACTCCTTTGTGGAACTTTTCTTCCAGTAAGTTTTAAACCAATGTGTGACATGTGGGAGATATTTAAGGAGTGTGAAGGTGATCGTTTCTCCGCCGGAAAAAATGTGAACAGAGAAATAACCTTCTAGGAGAGTTAACCATTTTTCTAGGGCTTCTGCATCTATCTGTCCTTCAAATACAGGAATATCAAAATTAACTTGTACCTTGAAAGGTGAGGTGATTCCAAAGTGGCCACTTGATGAAGATTCTCATGTTTCTATCGGTAGGCATTGAAGGATGTGGGAACAATTCTCCATCATTTTGTCCTTCTGTCATGTGAGGGCTTGCTCAAGCAACAGACTGATAGGATCGTCTGCTCCATCGTTTTTATTTTCTTCCACCATTGATGGTTTCTTGGGTGTGTGAGAGTGATTGTCATCAAGAGAGACAAGATCGAGACCCAACTTGCTATACTCGGACCTCATCGAGGACATGCACTGAAAAAAATGATCAAGAACAGCCTGCTTTGATACCACTGATCCATATTATTTTCGACACAATATGAGAGCGGATATATAATAAAGAAATTGCACAGAGATATCGCGTATATCCAATAATATAACAAAAATATATCAGATATGCATCCATAAACACAGAGATAAAGTAATACATGATTTATATTAATGAAAGGAATGTACAAAGACTATAAAAATACAGAGTGAAAGACTCCCTAGAATGGTGGCATCTTATATCTGAGAAGAGATGTGATGGATACTCGCATTCGCAAGAAGATGATTACAATGAGGCTCTGAAGGCCTTTTTACAATAAACAGGAATTCCAAAAACCCTCAACATCCAAAAACCTAACCCTAGGAGATGAAGTGCCAAAAGTCCTGTGGGCCCCATTTGGGTAAGTTGGTGCATCAACTTCCCGGGGTCGTAACATTTGCATACGGTCTTCGTTTTAGACGTATGATAGCTCATTGGAAAGGTATCATCGGGGATATTCATTTTGGGACCTCAATCATGCCTTTGTCTATATTTGAGTTGGGTCTATCTTGAAAAACCTTCATTTAGGCCCTCAAAATGGCCCAGGAAGTTAAAACCTGCTAAAAATAGTAAATTGTCAAAATTGCCAGAAAACGGTTTTAATTCAGTTGGAAAAGGTGGGTGGCCACCGATATCCACCTGGATCAATCCTCCCTCCTTAGGAAGCAATGGTCTCCATTGCGTTGAGTTTCTAGGGGAGAGGGAAGAGCATTTGTTGAATCTGCATCTTGGTGACATGCTTGTCTTGCTGGAGACATTGTGCTACTCAGTTTGGGGAAGTCTGTCATGAACCTGTTGAGGTTGAGGCTATTCAAAAAGTTGAGATACATGAGAGGATGGTGTGCAGAAGGAATCTTTGCATTTTTTTGTAGCCTTGTCGACCTACTTCTGTTGGATAGAAGGTTCTTGGGGGGAGGCTGTAGTGGTTACAGTGTCCTTTTGTTCTCTTTCTGAACAGATTGTGAAGAAGCTAAGTTTTGCAGTATGAGATATTATCTTGATCTGTAGGATATTTTAAATGACTATGGTTGAGTTTTAATTACATGCATTAATTAACCATTTGAGAAATTTAGTGAAAGAATGAGGAAGAAGAAGAATTATAATAGCCAAATACTCATGTGCAGATCTGAAATGAAAATATAAACAGCAAACCATAAACACGCAGGTTGATAACGGAGTTCGGCACAACTTTTGCCTACGTCTCCGGGCATTTTCTTTGTGGGGGAGGCTTCTTTATTTCTTCTCAAGTGCTCAAAATTACATCTTTGCAATGCCAAATGCCTACAAGACTGATCTGGTCTTGTTCTCCCATATCTCTAGAACCCTGCAAAGAAAACGGCATGAAAAACGGATGCTCCAAGCTCCCAGAAACAATCCAACAACGTCTCCACCTCAAGGGCTTCCCTGCATCAAACTGACTTTGGCTTGGCTCTTCATCAGCATAACTCTACTCTGAATGACTGTGTTTGGCCTCAAACAGGCCTGGTTTATATAGACTTGGAGTTGGTTGCTCAGATCCAACTTCCTCCAAGAATTTGGCCTCCAAAAATGCCCAATATCCCCCAAAAATGGAGAAAATCAATTAAAAATAGGCATAATAATCAACAAAAAACCAAATTTTGTTTTAGAAACCCATTTTTGTATAGTATTGGGCGCTAAGCCCCCTGCATGTGCGTGCACCCCTTTTTGTATGGTCTCATGGGCCATGTGTCCGAGCGCTAGCCCTTGGGCTATGCGTTGGCCCTGCCCTTTCGCGCTAACCCCTGGTCGCTTGGCATGTTAATAGGCCCGTGGCCTTAACTTCCCGCGTGTTATATGGCTAGCCCTGGGTCTCGTGGCAACAGTTGGTGCACAGAACCGTGGTTTTAAAACTTAACACCCTGCACAAATATTTGGTATTGGTCACATTGCGTATGTGTTGAACCGAGAGCTGGGTCTAAGCCCCGACCCTTTTTCGCCCCATTTGAACATAATGCAAACATAAATAATTTGCGTGCCATAGTTTTAACAAGTAACACCATGGGGGAGGGTGGTTAGCCCAGCCCCGCCAGTCCCCTACCCACCGGGAGGTCGTGGGTTCAACCCCTGGCGATGCCAAAACTACATTTTACATTGCAACCAAACAACCAATAACACGGTGCCACATGGCAGCCCGTGACTGGGCCACGTGGCGCCTTAAAAACCAACCAGAACCTGACATGTGTCAGCATCTGATTCACCCACGTGCCTACCATGTCAACTGCCATGTCGATCGTCGTACTGCCACTTGTCATCCGCAGTACTGCCCAGTCACCTGCCGCGTCAGCCTGCCATGTCATCTGATGACGTCACCCTGCCACATGTCACCCTTTCAGTGGTGACACGTGTCACCTCAGTACTGGTCCAACTGTACACCCATTCATCCAAAAACACATGCCATGTGTCACTTCCTGGAGATGCCACGTTTCCCCTGTATGGACCTGCCACGTGTTGCCTTCTAGAGCTGCCACATCATATGTACAGACCTGCCACATCATCTGTACAGACATGCCACGTGGACTGTACGGACTGTACATTCATCCCCTTTTTTGCCTGTTTGACTTTTCGGACAGAACGCGATATCTTCTCCATACGGACTCCGTTTGACAAAGTAAATATACCACCGGAATCAGGAAGATGAGATGGACGCAATGGCATAGGTTTCGTCGCATTCCAAGACTTTCATTTTTGAGCATTTTTCAAGCCCTATCAGGCTTCTGGATCCGATTTCGGATCACACCTCCCCACAAAATAACCTTTTGGTCCCCAAAAGGTTACTGACCAGTCAACAAACTCAATATAGGCCACCCGGCTTGTCCTCTGTCTCTGAACTCTGTCCTGTGCACCTGTCTCATCAAGATCAACTGTAACACAATCATGACAACTCACAGTACATTGTTAGCCATTTGAACCCTGTTACATCTTACTGAAGCCACTATCATCCATGTAGAAAACATTGCTAATGATAACATCAGAAAGACGACTGCAAATGAACTGATATACTTGAAGTATTTGCATGACATGAGCTTATCTTGAAGCAATTTATGATTGATTTTCCATTCAACAACCATGTCTTGTTCTTGCTTCAGATCTATTACTTCATTTGAAAAAATTAGTGGTTTGTCGCTTACTTGCATTGCCTTCGTTAATTGTTCCATTGTTTGAAGTGTTTTACTTGCTTTAACATGATGAGCATGAACCACATAATCATGACCTTCTTTAGTGAATTGATACTGATTCTTTGTTCTGTAGAAGATTTCCTTACGATCATACAAGTACGGACTACCTAAGACCATTCCACATTCTTTTAACGACACCACATCACAAGTTACTTAATCCACATACTTATCTAAAATTGCAAATTTGATTATGCATTGTTTTGTTATGTGCATCTGATGATGATTGCTTATCCATTTAAGTGTGTAAGGCTTATGATGAGTTTGTGTTTTTAATCCCAATTTCTTAACCAATTCTTCTGAGATTAGATTAGATTGAGATCCACTGTCGATTAGTGTATCTAT
>ML798021.1:99210-113839 GCA_009831015.1 Picea engelmannii | reverse complement strand
ACATGCAACTCAAATCCAAACATCAACTAGCTCTGATACCACTTGATCCGTAGGATCTTTTAAATGACTATGGTTGAGTTTTAATTGCATGCATTAATTAACCATTTGAGAAATTTAGTGAAAGAATGAGGAAGAAGAAGAATCATAACAGACAAATACTCATGTGCAAATCTGAAATGAAAATATAAACATAAAACCATAAACACGGAGGTTGATAACGGAGTTCGGCACAACTTTTGCCTACGTCTCTGGGCCTTTTCTTTGTGGGGGAGGCTTCTTTATTTCTTCTCAAGTGCTCAAAATTACATCTTTGCAATGCCAAATGGCTACAATACTGATCTGGTCTTGTTCTCCTATATCTCTAGAACCCTGCAAAGAAAACGGCATGCAAAACGGATGCTCCAAGCTCCCAGAAACGATCCGACAGCGTCTCCACCTCAAGGGCTTCCCTGCATCAAACTGACTTTGGCTTGGCTCTTCATCAGCATAACTCTGCTCTGAATAACTGTGTTTGGCCTCAAATAGGCCTGGTTTATATAGGCTTGGAGTTGGTTGCTCAGATCCAACTTCCTCCAAGAATTTGGCCTCAAAAATGCCCAATATCCCCCAAAAATGGAGAAAATCAATTTAAAATAGGCATAATAATCAACAAAAAACCAAATTTTGTTTTAAAAACCCATTTTTGTATAGTATTGGGCGCTAATCCCCCTACATGTGCGCGCGCCCCTTTTTCTATGGTCTCATGGGCCATGTGGCCGAGCGCTAGCCCTTGGGCTATGCGCTAGCCCTGCCCTTTCGCGCTAACCCCTGGTCGCTTGGCATGTTAATAGGCCCGTGGCCTTAACTTCCCGCGTGTTATATGGCTGGCCCCGGGTCTCGTGGCAACAGTTGGCGCCCAGAACCATGGTTTTAAAACTTAACACCCTGCGCAAATATTTGGTATTGGTCACATTGCGTATGCGTTGAACCGAGGGCTGGGGCTAAGCCCCGACCCTTTTTCGCCCCATTTGAACATAATGCAAACATAAATAATTTGCGTGCCATAGTTTTAACAAGTAACACCATGGGGGCGGGCGGTTAGCCCGGCCCCACCAGTCCCCTGCCCACCGGGAGGTTGTGGGTTCGACCCCCGGTGACGCCAAAACTACATTTTACATTGCAACCAAACAAACAATAACACGGTGCCATGTGGCAGCCCGTGACTGGGCCACGTGGTGCCTTAAAAACCAACCAGAACCTGACACGTGTCAGCATCCGATTCGCCCATGTGCCTGCCATGTCAATTGCCACATCAATCATCGTACTGCCACTTGTCATCCGTCATACTGCCCAGTCACCTGTCGCGTCATCCTGCCACATCATCCGATGACATCACCCTGCCACGTGTCACCCTTTCAGTGGTGACACATGTCACCTCAGTACTGGTCCAACTGTACACCCATTCATCCAAAAACGCATGCCACGTGTCAGTCCCTGGAGCTGCCATGTGTCCCCTGTACGGACCTACCATGTGTCACCTTCTGGAACCACCACGTCATCTGTACGGCCCTACCATGTCAACTGTACGGACATGCCACATGGACTATATGGACTGTACAGTCATCCCCTTTTTTGCCTGTTTGACTTTTTGGACAGAACGCGATATCTTCTCCATACGGACTCCGTTTGACAAAGTAAATATACCACCGGAATCAGGAAGACGAGACGAACGCAATGGCACAGGTTTAGTCGCATTCTGAGCACTTTCATTTTTGAGCATTTTTCAAGCCCTATCAGGCTTCTGGATCCGATTTCGGATCATATCTTGTGGCACTTTTTAGGTGGAACAGTAGTTGGAACTACCTATGGTATTCTATAGAGTTACCCCCCAAAGAAACAATGACACTGCGGGGTCGAGACTCATAAACAGCATGACGCTTCCACACATACGGTTGGCCCAAGAGAACATCACAGGCATCCATTGGGGCAACACCACATAATACCTCATCCTTGAAGGGTTGGATACCGTATGAAAATCGACACTGTTGGTTGAAACGAATATCTCGTCCTTGGTAAAGACAACCAATGTTGTATGGTTGCGGGTGTGGTGTTGTCGACAGTCCCAACTGTTTGACAACCTCTGTTGACATGAGGTTCTTCTGGTTTCTGCTATCAACAATAAAATTCAATGGGGTCCCCTTATCAACATCTGTGAATGAAAAATGTGCTCCCCCTCTTTAGGATCCGTTGGTTCTTCTGGTTGAATTGATGCAGTCACGATAATAGCAGTGGGGTCTGCGTCAATGATATGTCCTTTACCAGTATTTTCATAATCAAATTCTGAACCAGGGTTCGGCTCCTTGTCTTTGATCTCGGCCACCAATGATTGTTTTGAGCGACATTCATCGATGTTGTGCCAGGGGATTTTGTGGAAATCGCACCATTTTTCGGTGTCCTTCTTTATCTTCCCGTGACCCTTCTTTTCCTGTGGGTTGGAATAAACGTCAGGAGACTGTCTATTAGGGTTATCTTTGTAATACTTTGGCTGTTGCCGATTTGCAGACCCGAACTCTCGTTTGTTCTGGTGCTTAAATTTCTACTCAATTTTAACAACATATCAAGAGAAGCATCGAATGATGAGATATCTAGAAAATCCATTTCAGTTTGGATGTATCTATGTAGAGCCCCATGGTATTTCAGAACCAAATGTCGTTCAGAGTCTTTGATACCTAGCTTGGTGCTAAAGGTATGGAAGGTATTGGTGAACTCTGGAACTGCTTGGCCCCTCTCTTGTCATAGTGTGGTCCATCTCATGTACTGATCCTCATAGTTGCCAACAGGATAATATTGTTCCTTTACCGCATCCACAAAAAAATCCCAAGTGGGCTCAGCCCCATATATTCCAGACTCCTCTGTGAAAATTTGCTCCCAGTAAGTTTCCCTCCAATGTTTGACATGAGAGAGAGCTTTAAGGAGTGCGAAGGTGATCTTTTCTCCGTTGAAAAAATTGTGAACAGAGAAATAACCTTCTAGCAGAGTTAACCATTTTTCTAGTGCTTCTGCATCTATTTGTTCTTCAAATACAGGAATATCAAAATTAACTTGTACCTTGAAAGGCAAAGTGCTTCCAAAGTGGTCACTTCATGAATATTTTCCTATTGCTATCGAAAATCATTGAAGGATGTGGGGAAAATTCTCCATCATTTCATCCCTCTGTCGCGTGAGGGCTTTCTCAAGCAACAGATTGATAGGATCGTCTCCTTCGTCGTTTTACTTGTATTCCACCATTGAGGATTTCTTGGGTGTGTGAGAGTGATTTTCTTCAAGAGAGACAATCTCGATACCCAACTTGGTATACTCGGACCACGTCGGGGACATGCACTGAAAAAAACGATCAAGAATAGCCTGCTCTGACACCACTGTTCCGAATTATTTTCGACACAAAATGAGAGAAGAGATATAATAAATAAATTGCACAGAGATATCGTGTATATCTAATAATATAGCAGAAATATATCATATATTCATCCATAAACACAGAGATACAATAATACATGATTTCTATTAATGAAAAGGATGTACAGAGACTGTAAAAATACAGAGTGAAAGACTCGCTAGAATGGTAGCAACTTATATCTGAGAAGAGATGTGACGACTACTCGCATTCACAAGAAGATGATTACAATGAGGCTCTAAAGGCATTTTTACAATAAACAAGAATGCCAAAAACCCTCGACATCCAAAAACCTAACCCTAGGATATGAAGCGTCAAAATTCATGTGGGCCCCGTTTGGGTAAGTTGGTGCATCAACTTCCCGGGGTCGTAACGTTTGCATACGTCTCCATTTTAGGCGTATGATAGCCTGTTGGAAAGGTATCACCGAGGAGATTCATTTTGGGAGCTCAATCATGTATTTGGTTATCATTGAGTTGGGTTGATCCCGAAAAACCTTCATTTAGGCCATCAAAATGGCCCCGGAAGTTAAAACCTGCTAAAAATAGTAAATTGCCAAAATTACCAGAAAATTGTTTTGATCCAATTGGAAATGATGGGTGGCCACTGATATCCACTTGGATCAGTCCTCCCTCCTTAGGAAGCAATGAACTCCATTACGTTGAGTTCTCGGTGGAGAGGGAAAAGCATTTGTTGAATCTGCATCTTGTTGAGCTGCTTGTCTTGGTGGAGACGTCGTGTTGCTCAGTTTGTGGAAGTCTGTCATGAACCTGTTGAGGTTGAGTCTATTCAATAAGTCAAGATACATGAGAGGACAGTGTGCAGAAGGAATATTTGTGTTTTTATGCAACCTTTTCCACCTTCTTCTGTTGGATAGAAGTTTCTTGGGGCGAGGCTGTAGTGGTTGCAGTGTCCTGTTCTCCTTCTGAATAGATTGTGAAGAATCTAAATTTTGCAGTATGAGATACTACCTTGCGGCACTTTTTAGGTGGAACAGTAATTGGAACTACCTCTTGTATTCTGTAGAGATGAACCCCAGAGAAACAATGGCACTATGGGGTTGAGACTCATAAATGGCATGGCACTTCCACATATATGGTTGGCCCAAGAGAACATCACAGACATCCAATGGGGAAACATCAAATAAGACCTCATCCTTGAAGGGATGGATGACATATGACAATCGAAACTGTTATCTGATACGAAGATATCATCCTTGGTGAAGCCACCTGATATTGTATGGTTGTGGGTGTGGTGTTGTCGACAATCCCAATTGTTTGATGACCTCTGTTGAGATGAGGTTTGTTTGTCTTCTGCTATCAAAAATAAAATTCAGCGACGTCCTCTTAACCCACATCTGTGAATGAAAAATGCGCTGCCCCTCTTTAGGAACTGTTGGTTCTTCTGGTTGAATTGATTTGGTCACGACAATAGCACTGGGGTCTACGTCAATGATCTATCCTTTACCAGTATTTTCATAATCATATTCTGAACCAGGGTTCAGCTCCTTGTCTTTGATCTCGGCCATCAATGATTGTTTTGAGCAACATTCATCGGTGTTGTGCTAGGGGATTTTATGGAAATCGCAACATTTTCCAATGTCCTTCTTTGTCTTCCCATGACCCTTCTTTTCATGTGTCTTGGACTGAATGTTGGGAGACTGTCTGTTAGAGTTGTTTTTGTCATACTTTGGTTGTTGCAGATTTGCAGACCCAAACTCACATTTGTAATGGTGCTTAAATTTTCGATCGATTTTAACAGCATATCGATAAGCAGCACCGAGTGATGAGATATCCATAAAATCCATTTCAGTTTGGATGTATCTATGTAGAGCCCCATGGTATTTCAGAACCAAATGTCATTCAGATTCTTTGATACCCAGCTTGTTGTGCAAGGTATGAAAGGTATTGGTGAACTCCAGAACTACTTGGCCCCTCTCTTGTCGCAGTGTGGTCCATCTCATGTACTAGTCCTCATAGTTGCCAACAGGATAATACTGTTCCTTTACCGCATCCACACAAAAATCCCAAGTGGGTATGTTTCCCACCAATGTTTGACATGAGGGAGATCTTTAAGGAGTGCAAAGGTGATCTTTTCTCCGTCGGAAAAATTGTGAATAGACAAATAACCTTCTAGCAGATTTAAAAAAAATTATAGGGCTTCTGCATATATTTGTCCTTCAAATACAGGAATATCAAAATTAACTTGTACCTTGAAAGGTGAGGTGCTTCCAAAGTGGCCGATTGATGAAGATGCGCATGTTGCTATCGGCAGGCATTGAAGTATGTGGGAAAAATTCTCCATCATTTCGTCCCTCTATCGCGTGAGGGCTTGCTCAAGCAACAGACTGATAGGATCGTCTGCTCAGTCGTTTTTATTTTCTTCCGCCATTGAGGGTTTCTTGGGTGTGCGAGAGCGATTTTATTCAATAGAGAAAATATCAAGACCAAACTTGCTATACTCGGACCTCGTCGGGGACATGCACTGAAACAAACAATCAAGAACAACATGCTCTGATACCAATGATCCAGATTATTTTCGGCACAAAATGAGAGCAGAGATATAATAAAGAAATTACACAGAGATATCGTGTATATCCAATAATATAACAAAAATATATCAGATATGCATCCATAAACACAGATATATAGTAATACATGATTTCTATTAATGAAAGGAATGTACAGAAACTGTAAAAATACAGAGTGAAAGACTCGCTAAAATGGTGGCAGCTTATCTCTGAGAAGAGATGTGACGGCTACTCGCATTCACAAGAAGATGATTACAATGAGGCTCTGAAGGCATTTTTATGATAAATAGGAATGAAAAAAACCATCAACATCCAAAAACCTAACCCTAGGAGATGAAGCGCCAAAAGTCATGCGGGCCACGTTTGGGTAAGTTGGTGCATCAACTTCTTGGGGTCACAACGTTTGCATGTCATCTTCGTTTTAGGCGTATGATAGCCCGTTGGAAAGGTATCATTGAGGAGATTCATTTTGGGGCCTCCAAAATACATTCGGTTATCACTGAGTTGGGTTGATCCTGAAAATCCTTGATTTAGGCCCTCAAAATGGCCCCGGAAGTTAAAACCTGCTAAAAATAGTAAATTGCCAAAATTGCCAGAAAATTGTTTTGAGCCAGTTGGAAAAGGTGGGTGGCCACCGATATCCACCTAGATCAATCCTCCCTCCTTAGGAAGCAATGGTCACCATTGCATTGATTTCCCAGGGAAGAGGGAAAATCGTTTGTTGAATCTGCATCTTGGTGAGTTCCTTGTCTTGTTGGAGACATCGTCTTGCTCAGTTTGTGGAAGTCTGTCATGAACCTGTTGAGGTTGAGGCTATTCAACAAGTCGAGATACATGAGAAAACGGTGTGAAGAGGGAATATTTATGTTTTTCTGTAGCCTTTTCAACCTTCTTCTATTGGATAGAAGGTGCTTGGGGCGAGGCTGTAGTGGTTGCAGTGTCCTTTTGTTCTCCTTCTGAACAGATTGTGAAGAAGCTAAATTTTGCAGTATGAGATACTACCTTGCGGCACTTTTTAGGTGGAACAGTAATTGGAACTCCCTCTAGTATTCTGTCGAGATGATCCCCCAGAGAAACAATGAGACTGCGAGGTCGAGACTCATAAACAGCATGGCGCTTCCACATATATGTTTGGCCCAAGAGAACATCACAGACATCCAGTGGGACAAAATCACATAATACCTCATCCTTGAAGGGTTGGATGTGGTATGACAATCTACACTATTGACTGACACGAAAATCTCGTCCTTGGCAAAGCCACCCGATGTTGTATGGTTGCGGGTGTGGTGTTGTCGACAATGCCAACTGTTTGACAACCTATGTTGAGATGACGCTCTTCTAGCTTCCGCTATCAACAATAAAATGCAGCGGGGTCCCCTTCACCCACATATGTGAATGAAAAAGGTGCTCCCCCTCTTCAGGATCTATTGGTTCTTCTGGTTGAATTGATGTGGTCGCAACAATAGCACTGGGGTCTACGTCAATGATTTATCCTTTACCAGTATTTTCAAAATCATATTTTGAACAAGGGTTCGGCTCCTTGTCTTTGATCTCGGCCACCAATGATTATTTTGAGTGACATTCATCGATGTTGTGCCAGGGGATTTTGTGGAAATTGCAACATTTTCTGGTGTCCTTTTTTGTCTTCCCATGACCCTTCTTTTCCTGTGGCTTGGACTGAATGTCGGGAGACTATCTGTTAGGGTTGTCTTTGTCATACTTTGGCTATTGCGGATTTTCAGACACGAACTCCCGTTTGTTCTGGTTCTTAAATTTCTGCTTGATTTTAATAGCACATCGATAAGCAGCACCGAGTGATGAGATATCCAAAAAATCCATTTCAATTTGGATGTATCTTTGTAGAGCCCCACGGTATTTCAGAACCAAATTTCATTCAGAGTCTTTGATACCCAGCTTGGTACGCAAGGTATGGAAGGTATTGGTGAACTTCAAAACTTCTTGTCCCCTCTATTGCCGTAATGTGGTCCATCTCATGTACTGGTCCTCATAGTTTCCAACAGGATAATACAGTTCCTTTACCACATCCACAAAAAAATCCCAAGTGGGCTCGGGCCATATATTCCAGACTCCTTTGTGGAACTTTTCTCCCAGTAAGTTTCCCACCAATGTTTGACATTAGGGAGAGCTTTAAGGAGTGTGAAGGTTATCTTTTCTCCGTCAGAAAAATTGTGAACAGAGAAATAACCTTCTAGCAGAGTTAACCATTTTTCTAGGGCTTCTGCATCTATCTGTCCTTCAAATACAGGAATATCAAAATTAACTTGTAGCTTGAAAGGCAAGGTGATTCCAAAGTGGTCGCTTGATGAAGATGTGCCAGTTTCTATCGGCAGGCATTGAAGGATGTGGTCAAAATTCTCCATCATTTCATCCCTCTGTCGTGTGAGGGCTTGTTCAAGCAACAGACTAATAGGATCTTTTGTTCCGTCATTTTTATTTTCTTCCACCATTGAGGGTTTCTTGGGTGTGCGAGAGCGATTTTATTCAAGAGAGACAAGCTCGAAACCCAACTTGCTATACTTGGACCTCATCGGGGACATGCACTGGAAAAAATGATCAAGAATAGCCTGCTCTGATACCATTGATCCGGATTATTTTCGGCACAAAATGAGAGGGAAGATATAATAAAGAAATTGCAGAGAGATATCACGTATATCCAATAATATAATAGAAATATATCATATATTCATCAGTAAACACAGAGGTACAGTAATACATGATTTATATTAATGAAAGGAATGTATAGAGACTGTATAAATACAGAGTGAAAGACTCGCTAGAATGGTGGCAGCTTATCTCTGAGAAGAGATGTGACGGCTACTCGCATTCTCAAGAAGATCATTACAATGAGGCTCTTAAGGCCTTTCTACAATAAAAAGGAATTCCAAAAACCCTCGACATCCAAAAACCTAACCCTAGGAGATGAAGCACCAAAATTCATGTGGGTCCCGTTTGGGTAAGTTGGTGCATCAACTTCCCGGGGTCCTAACGTTTGCATACAATCTCTGTTTTAGGCATATGATAGACCGTTGAAAAGGTATCATCAAGGATATTCATTTTGGGGCTTCAATCATGCCTTTAGATTTCATTTAGTTGGGTCGATCCCAAAAAACCTTCATTTAGGCCCTCAAAATGGCCCCGGAAGTTAAAACCTACTAAAAATAGTAAATTGCCAAAATTGCCAGAAAACTATTTTGAGCCAGTTGGAAAAGGTGGGTGGTCACTGATATCCACCTGGATCAATCCTCCCTCCTTAGGAAGCAATGGTCTCCATTGCATTGAGTTCCCAAGGAAGAGGGAAAAGAGTTTGTTGAATCTGCATCTTGGTGAGCTGCTTGTCTTGCTGGACACGTCATGTTGCTCAGTTTGTGGAAGTATGTCATGAATATGTTGAGGTTGAGGATGTTCAACAAGTCTAGATACATGAGAGGACGACGTGTAGAAGGAATCTTTTTGTTTTTCTACAGCATTATCAACCTGCTTCTATTGGATAGATGGTGCTTAAGGCGAGGCTGTAGTGGTTGTAGTGTCCTTCTGTTCTCCTTCTAAACAGATTGTGTAGAAGCTAAATTTTGCAGTATGAGATACTACCTTGTGGCACTTTTAGGTGGAACAGTAGTTGGAACTACCTCTGGTATTCTATAGAGATGACCCCCCCGAGAAACAATGACACTGCGGGGTCGAGACTCATAAACAGCATGGCACTTCCACATATATGGTTGGCCCAAGATAACATCACAAACATCCAGTGGGGCAACAACACATAATACCTCATCCTTGAAGGGATGGATGCCATATGAAAATCGACACTGTTGGCTGAAACAAAGATCTCGTCCTTGGCGAAGACACCCGATTTTGTATGGTTGCAGGTGTGGTGTTGTCGACAATCCCAACTATTTGACGACCTCTGTTGAGATGAGGTTCTTCTAGATTCCGCTATCAAAAATAAAATGCAGGGGGTCCCCTTCACCCACATCTTTGAATGAAAGAGGCGCTCCCCCTTTTCAGGATTTTTTGGTTCTTCTATTTGAATTGATGCGATCGCGACAATAGCACTGGGGCCTGCATCAATGATCTGTCCTTTACCAGTATTTTCAGAATCAGATTCTGAACCAGGGTTCAGCTCCTTGTCTTTGATCTTGTCCACCAATGATTGTTTTGAGTGACATTCATCAGTGTTGTGCCAGGGGATTTTGTGGAAATCGCACCATTTTCCAGTGTCCTTCTTTGTCTTCCCATGACCCTTCTTTTCTTGTGGCTTGGACTAAATGACGGGAGACTATTTGTTAGGGTTGTCTTTGTCATACTTTGGCTATTAAGGATTTGTAGACTCGAACTCCCATTTGTTCTGGTGCTTAAGTTTTTTCTTGATTTTAACATCATATTGATAAGCAGCACCAAGTGATGAGATATCCAGAAAAAACATTTCAGTTTGGATGTATCTGTGTAGAGCACCACAGTATTTCAGAACCAAATTTCATTTAAAGTCTTTGATACCCAAATTGGTGTGAAAGGTATGGAAGGTATTGGTCAACTACAGAATTGCTTGGCCCCTCTCTTGCCGTAGTGTGGTTTGTATCATGTACTGGTCCTCATAGTTTCCAACAGGATAATACTATTCCTTTACCACATCCACAAAAAATTCCCAAGTGGGCTCGGCCCCATATATTCCAGACTCCTCTATGGAACTTTGCCCCCAGTAAGTTTCCCACCAAAGTTTGACATGAGGGAGAGTTTTAAGGAGTGAAAAGGTGATCTTTTCTCCGTCGAAAAAATTGTGAACAGAGAAATAACCTTCTAGCAAAGTTAACCATTTTTCTAGGGCTTTTGCATCCATCTGTCCTTCAAATACAGGAATATCAAAAGTAACTAGTACCTTGAAATGCAAGGTGCTTCCAAAGTGGCCGCTTGATGAATATGAACCTATTGCTATCGAGAGGCATTGAAGGATGTGGGAAAAATTCTCCATCATTTCGTCCCTCTGTCGCGTGAGGGCTTTCTCAAGTAACAGACTCATAGGATTGTCTGCTCCATTGTTTTTCTTTTATTCGGCCATTGAGGGTTTCTTGGGTGTGTGAGAGTGATTATATTCAAGAGAGACAAGATCAAGACCCAACTTGATATACTCAGACCTCGTCGGGGACATGCACTGAAAAAAATGATCAAGAACAACCTTCTCTGATACCACTGATCTGGATTATTTTTGGCACAAAATGAGAGCAGAGATATAATAAAGAAATTGCACAGAGATATCGTGTATATAGAATAATATAACAGAGATATATCATATATGCATCCATAAACTCAGATATATCATATATTCATCCATAAACACATAGATACAGTAATACATGATTTCTATTAATGAAAGGAATGTATAGAGACTGTAAAAATACAGAGTGAAAGACTCACTAGAATGGTGGTAGCTTATCTCTGAGAAGAGATGTGACGGCTACTCGCATTCGCAAGAAGATGATTACAATGAGGCTCTGAAGGCCTTTTTACAATAAATAGAAATTCCAAAAACCCTCGACATCCAAAAACCTAACCCTAGGAGATGAAGCGGCAAAAGTCATGTGGGCCCCGTTTGGGTAAGTTGGTGCATCAACTTCCTGGGGTCGTAACGTTTGCATATGATCATTGTTTTAGGCATATGATAGACCGTTGGAAAGGTATCGTCGAGGAGATTAAATTTGGGGCCTAAATCGTGCCTTCAAATATCATTGAGTTTGGTCGATCCCGAAAAACCTTCATTTAGGCCCTCAAAATGGCCCTGGAAGTTAAAACCTTCTAAAAATAGTAAATTGTCAAAATTGCCAGAAAACTATTTTGAGCTAGTTGGAAAAGGTGGGTGGCCACTGATATCCACCTGGATCAATCCTCCCTCCTTAGGAATCAATGGTCTCCATTACATTGAGTTCTTGAGGGAGAGGGAAAAGCATTTGTTGAATCTGCATCTTGGTGAGCTGCTTGTCTTGTTGGAGACGTCGTGTTGCTCAGTTTTTGGAAGTCTGTCATGAACTTGTTGAGGTTGAGGTTGTTCAACAAGTTGAGATACACGAGAGGATGGTGTGAAGAAGGAATCTTTGTGTTTTGTTGCATCCTTGTCGACCTGCTTTTGTTGGATATAATGTGCTTGGGGCGAGGCTGTAGTGGTTGCAGTGTCCTTGTTGGAAGATTAGTTGTTATCATTGATGTCAACCCTATTCATGGGTTTTGGACCGCAATATTGATGAAGGTATTTGGACATGAAGGAAAATTCACATGCAGATAAAACACCCAAGGATGGATAGTATACATCATGTTGTTTTCGGTGGTATGTGGCACATCACATGGATCCTCATGGTTGAGGAGAAATGAATTTTTGAAGATGACAAATTGAATTGAAGAAGGAAGTGCATGTAGGCCCTAAAGATAATTAAAGAAAATAATTACAAAATAAGAAAGTGTTAAGTCGACCCTAATGTTAAAAGGAAGTGACATAAATGGTATAAATAAACATCATTATACATTCATTTGATACAAGTCGAATTTCATAGGAAATAAGAAGAAAAGAAGGGTGGATTTCAAGGGAGGATGAAGTCTTTTGGTAATGTGTTCTAAGGTATGTTATTTTCAATTCATATTACCATTTTTTCTATAAATTTGTTTCTAGAACGATTCCAATGGTGAAATCTCTATGGTATTGAGAAGACATATCAAGGTACCTCTGGTAAAAAAATTATCTCTTGATTCACTATAATTATGGAGATACACTCTGTGGAAGATAGGGTTTGTGACCAGTCCTGAAGCTAGTCAATAAAAAGGTGTTTTAGGTAAAATAGTCATAACTTCTTGATCTAGAATCAAAATGAAGTGGGAAAAATTTAATTGGAAATATTTTAGACTGTAGTTTCTTGTGTGCTAGTTTCAGAATTGGATGTTAATTATTGAGTGCGGGGCATTCTCTGCAAGTTCACTCTCCTGAATAGACCAGAATTGAATAAAGTCTACCATTCTTTCTATAACCTCTTTTTGGGGAGGATTCAAGGAGTGAAAATTGGAGGAGTTTCAAAGAATACATTGAGTAATATTATCTATAGGATCAGAGTACTCCAAGAATTGAAGAATTGCAGAAATTGAAGAAGTCTCAGGAAGCATTATTAGGTTCTATGTAATGATTGGTTGATGGTGATGATTTAATGTAAAGTTGTATTATCTCTCATATATTCTTGGGTAGAAGGAAGGGGCAAGGATGGAGAGTTCAACTCTCTCTTTATATTGGAGGATTGTATCTTCCTCTTGGAGGTTTATCTCTCCCTTTACATTTGGAATTTGTAGCTACCTTTGGAAGTCATTACTTCCCTTGAACAATAACTATTGATTATTTCTCATATATTGTGCATTGTGTATTGTGGTGTATTGGTGTAACTCTTATACTATTTTTCATTTCTCATTGGATATAGTTGAAAGGTTTAAGTATAAGTTGAAAAAGGTTTTAAATTGTACTTGATATTGATTCACCCCCCTCTCAGTATCAACAATTGGTATCAGAGCAGGTTTCCTTCAAAACAGTTTAACCACTGGAAGGAAAATCCTGAGCAGAGATGGATGACCATGAGCACATTTCAAATGGGATTCAAAAATCTGATGGAATAAATTATGCATACTAGAGTGATAGAGTGAAAAATTATCTAACATCTTTGGGAGTAGACATTTGGTACTCAGTTGTAAATGGCTATGTAATCCTAAATAATGCTCCAACTGATCCAAATGAGAAGAAGCTTATGAGTTGTAATTCAAAATCCAGACATGTTATTCTAGAAGCACTGGCACCAACCATTGCTAGAAAAGTGATGGGATGCAGCACTGCTAAAGAGGTATGGGACAAACTCAAGAATATCTATGAAGGTCATCCAAAATTTAAGCAGGTCAAGCTTCAATGACATAGAGCATAATTTGAAAATTTGAAGATGAATGAAAAGGAAGATATTGCAACCTATATTCTTAGAGTTGATGAAGGTGTTAATGCTATCAGAGGATTAGGTGAAGATCTCAATGAATCGTTGGTTGTACAAAAAGTGTTGAGATCACTTCTCTTGAAGTATGATGCTAAGGTCTCTTCCATTGAAGAAACTAGGGACTTGACCAAAATGACAATGGATGAATTACATGGGACTCTTATGGCATATGAAATGAGAACAGGTAGAGAAAGTGACTAGACAAACAATGAAGTATCCTTTAAATCCATAAAGAAGACAAAAGGCAAGGATAACGACCTTGATGAAGAAATAGCAAATTTCATAAGAAGGTTCCAGAAAGGAAGTGGAAGATACAAAGGTAAGTCTCCTCTCAAATGCTTTAATTGTGGTAGAATAGGACATATTGTTGAAAACTGATACTATAGAAAGAGAAGTCTCAACAATAAAAAGAGCTTCTACTCCAAGGATGATGACATCTCCTCAGATGAGAGTGATGAAGAAGATAATGATGGAGGAGAATTCCTCTTCAAAACCCAAGAAACCAAGGATGATGATCATAAGAATTCTAAAGAAGAAGAAATCATTTGTGAAGAGGATTCAGATGAAGAAACCAACCTTGATTCCTTTTGGGGATACAAAGACAATGCAGAGAGTGAACAAGAAGATGAGAATCTTGAAAAGTTGAAG
>ML798021.1:74602-95984 GCA_009831015.1 Picea engelmannii | reverse complement strand
GAGATTGTTGGAAGATTGGTTGTTGTCATTGATGTCAACCCTAGTCATGGGTTTTGGACCGCAATATTGATGAAGGTATTTGGACATGAAGGAAAATGAACATGAAGATACAACACCCATGGATGGATAGTATACATCATGTTGTTTCCAGTGGTATGTGTCACATCACATGGATCCTCATGGTTGAGCAGAAATGAATTTTTTAAGATGACAAAGTGAATTGAAGAAGGAAGTACATGTAGGCCGTGAAGATAATTAAAGAAAAGAATTACAAAATAAGAAAGTGTCAAGTCGGCCCTAATGTAAAAAGGAAGTGAAATAAATGGTATAAATAAACATCATTATACATTCATTTCATTCAAGTTGAATTTCAGAGGAAATAAGAAGAAAAGAAGGCCGGATTTCAAGGGAGGATGAAGTCTTTTGGTGATGTGTTCTAAGGTATGTTATTTTCAGGTAATCTTACCATTTTTGCTATAATTTTTTTTCTATAACGATTCATATGGTGAAATCACTATGGTATTGAGAAGACATATCAAGGTACCTCTGGTAAAAAATTCAGCTCTTTATTCTCTATAATTATGGAGATAGACTCTGTGGAAGATAGGGTTTGTGACCAGTCCTGAACCTAGTCAATAAACAAAAGTTCTTGGTAAAACAGTCATAATTTGTTCATCAAGAATCCAAATGAAGTTGGACAAGTTTCATTGGAAATAGTATGGATTGTAGTTTATTGTGTGTGATTTTTAGAATCAGATGTTAATTATTGAGCGCGGGGCATTCTGTGCAAGTTCACTCTCTTGAATAGACCAGAATTGAATAAAGTCTACCATTCTTTCTATAACCTCTTTTTGGGGAGGATTCAAGGAGTGAAAATTGGACGAGTTTCAGAGAATACATTGAGTAATATTATATATAGGATCATAGTACTCCAATAATTGAAGAATTTCATAAATTGAAGAAGTCTCAGGAAGCATTATCAAGTTCTATGTGATGATTGGTTGATGGTGATGATTTAATGTAAAGTTTTATTATCTCTCATATATTATTGGGTGGAAGGAGGGGGCAAGGATGGAGAGTTAAAATCTCTCTTAATATTGGAGGATTGTATCTTCCTCTTGGATTTTCATCCCTCCCTTTACATTTGGAAGCTGTAGCTACCTTTGGAAGTCATTACTTCCCTTGAACAATAACTATTGATTATTTCTCATATATTGTGCATGGTGTATTGTGGTGTATTGGTGTAACTCTTATACTATCATTCATTTCTTATTGGATATAGTTGAATGGTTTAAGTATAAGTTGAAAAAGGTTTTAAATTGTACTTGATACTGATTCACCCCCCTCTCAGTATCAACACTTATGTTCTCCATCTGAATAGATTGTGAAGAAGCTAAATTTTATAGTATGAGATACTACCTTGCATCACTTTTTAGGTGGAACAGTAGTTGGAACTACCTCTGGTATTCTATAGAGATGACCCCCCAGAGAAACAATGACACTGTGGGGTCAAGACTCATAAACAGCATGGCTCTTCCACATATATGGTTGGTCCAAGAGAACATCACATACATCCAGTGGGGAAACATCACATAATACCTCATCCTTGAAGGGCTAGATGATGTATGACAATCGACACTATTGGTTGACACGAATATCTCATCCTTGGAGAAGCCACCCGATGTTGTATGGTTGCGGGTGTGGTGTTGTCGACAATCCCAACTGTTTGACGACCTATGTTGAGATGAGGTTCTTTTGGCTTCCACTATCAACAATAAAATGCAGCAGGGTCCCCTTCACCCACATCTATGAATGAAAAAGGTGATCCCCCTCTTCAGGATCTGTTGGTTCTTCTGGTTGAATTGATGTTGTCGCGACAATAGCAGTGTGGTCTGCATCAATGATCTATCCTTACTAGTATTTTCATAAACAGATTCTAAACCAGGGTTCGACTCCTTGTCTTTGATCTCAACCACCAATGATTTTTTTGAGCGACATTCATTGGTGTTGTGCCAGGGGATTTTGTGGAAATCGCACCATTTTCCGGTGTCCTTCTTTGTCTTCCCATGACCCTCCTTTTCCTGTGGCTTGGACTGAATGTCGGGAGACTGTCTGTTAGGGTTGTCTTTGTCATACTTTGGTTGTTGCAGATTTTCAGACCTAAACTCCCATTTGTTCTGGTGCTTAAATTTTTGCTCAATTTTAACAGCATAACGATAAGTAGCACCGAGTGATGAGATATCCAGAAAATCCATTTTAGTTTGGATTTATCTATGTGGAGCCCCACGATATTTCAGAACCAAATGTCATTCAGAGTCTTTGATACCCATCTTGGTGTGCAAGGTATGGAAGGTATTGGTGAACTCTGGAACTACTTGGCCCCTCTCTTTCTATAGTGTGGTCCATCTCATGTACTGGTCCTCATAGTTGCCAACAGGATAATACTGTTCCTTTACCGCATCCACAAAAAAATCCCAAGTGGGCTCAACCCCATATATTCTAGACTCCTCCGTGGAACTTTTCTCCCAGTAAGTTTCCCACCAATGTTTGACATGAGGGAGAGCTTTAAGGAGTGCGAAGGTGATAATTTCTCTGTCGAAAAAATTGTGAACAAAGAAATAACCTTCTAGCAAAGTTAACCATTTTTCTAGGGCTTCTGCATCTATTTGTCCTTCAAATACAGAAATATCAAAATTAACTTGTACCTTGAAAGGTGAGGTTCTTCCAAAGTGGCCGCTTGATGAAGATGTGCTTGTTGTTATCGATAGGCGTGAAGGATGTGGGAAAAATTCTCCATCATTTCGTCCCTCTATCGCGTGAGGGCTTGCTCAAGCAACAGACTGATATGATCGTCTGCTTCGTTGTTTTTCTTTTCTTCCGCCATTGAGGGTTTCTTGGGTGTGAGAGAGAAATTGTCTTCAATAGGGACAAGCTCAAGACCCAAATTTCTATACTCGGACCTTGTCGGGGACATACACTAGAAAAAACGATCAAGAACAGCTTGTTTTGATACAACTGATCTGAATTATTTTCAGCTTAAAATGAGAGCGGAGATATAATAAAAAAATTGCACAGAGATATCGCGTATATCCAATAATATAACAAAAATATATCATATATGCATCCATAAACATAGAGATACATTAATACATGATTTCTATTAATGAAAGGAATGTACAAAGACTGTAAAAATACAGAGTGAAAGACTCGCTAGAATGGTGGAAGGTTATCTCTGAGAAGAGATGTGACGACTACTCACATTCGCAAGAAGATGATTACAATGAGGCTCTAAAGGCCTTTTTACAATAAACAGGAATTCCAAAAACCCTCGACATCCAAAAACCTAACACTAGGAGATGAAGCGCCAAAAGTCATGTGGGCCGCGTTTGGGTAAGTTGGTGCATCAACTTCCTGGGGTCGTAACATTTGCATACGATCTATGTTTTAAGTGTATGATAGCCCGTTGGAAAGGTATCATCGAGGAGATTCATTTTGGGGCCTCAATAATTCTTTTGGCTATCATTGAGTTGGGTGTATCCTGAAAAACCTTCATTTAGTTCCTCAAAATGGCCCCGAAAGTTAAAACCTGCTAAAAATAGTAAATTGCCAAAATTCCCAGAAAATTGTTTTGAGTCAGTTGGAAAAGGTGGGTGGCCACTGATATCCACTTGAATCATACTTACACTATAATTCCACTGTAATATGATCAACGGTTGAGAATACACCTAAAATGGTATTCATATCGAACGACTCGTGTCCACTTCGGGACTTCACCATTCGGGACTTCGGGACTTAGGGCATCTGCTAGTGATGAAACTCCTAAGGTAAAACTCCTGGAGTGATGTAACATTCTTACATCACTTGATGACATGGAATGAGCTGAGTTTCTATCACATGTCACTCTGATTCGTGATTTGCACGTACCCAAAATGTCGATTTCAACTTGACACTTGTCATTATCTGACTGTGCCACGTGTCCTTGCTTACGCGATCTGTCAACGTGGCTTGTCACATGTCCTTGATGACTTGGTCTGCTGACGTAGATCTCCCGATGTGACACATATTCATCTCCTTGATCTAACGGTCAGAATAGATCCAAAGGGTATCTTAGATTGACGGCTGAGAGTGACTTTGGAATTTTGGCTTTCAAGACTTCGGGTATTTCGATATCTCGAATTCACAAATCTTTTGAACTGACATTCCAGAAGCGTAAATGCCTCACATATTTAGACCCGAAGTGAATTATGTTCATTTGATCAAGATCTTAGATCGATGACTCGATCTGTCTGCGATGTTTATTTGCCTTGGTTTAAGTCTAACGACCCTCCATATTTGCTTATCCTATCCTTCCACTTAAAGTGATCTGACAGCTGATAGATATTCGGATAATCGAATCCTCGATCGTTTTTCCTCGCTTATCCCATCCTTCCATTTAAGGTGATCCAATGGTCGTGAAGACTCTTGAATCATATTAATGATAAAGGATGATTTTGGAACCACAACTTGTGAGTGACTTAAATCATCACCCAAACTCCACAATTTGAATTTGTGTGTTGTTGGTGAGTCAAACACTATCTTCGATCCTCAAAGCTATAAGATCTGATGGTCCTGACTGATTGCGGGATTGGAAATAACACAATATTTAATTCTCCTTTCGATATCCACAATCTATTCATGTTGTTAATCTGGCGATTGTGCATCTGACGGTCATGATTTAATCCGACTTAATCTGATCGTTTGTTGGATCAACCACAGTCGTCGATATTTGAGTTTATGAGATATGACTATCTAGACCGATTGTGGGATTATAACTAGTGAGTCATTTAATTCTTCTTTCACTCTCTGCAATTCATAGTGCCATCTCTTTTGAGCTTTGATATTTATCTGTAACCCTCCTGAGCTTTTATCTCTGCACATCGTCCAACTGTTTGAAATCAACCATAATATTGTTGATATCAATGACATTTCATCATACCAACCTATCATCACATCAATGACATCGTCTGTTGACATCAATGACACTATGTCCAACAATCTCCCCCTTTGTCATTGATGGCAACAAATCAAATTTATACACAGTCTCCCCCTATGATGATGCTTATCTCTTCTGAAATTATTCTCCCCCTTTGACATCAATGGAAAATGGTTTCTTCCCCTATGGTAAATCTGTGTATGTCTGTATACTTCTGATCAGAATCTGAACACGGGTAACTTATCCTGCAATCATACTTTTCTTGTCATAATTGAATCACTCCTTCTGATTTTGATTGTTGTCTCCCCCTGATTTGGTGCCAATTAATGCATTATTTTCTTGAGAGATTTAGGTTGGAATAGGGATTACTCCCAATTTATGCCTGAGATATTCAAATACATCTCTGCTTAAGGTTTTTGCAAAAATATCTGCCACATGTTCTTGTGTCGGGACATAATCCAATTTAATGTTCTTATTTTGAGCCTGATCTCTTAGATAGTGGTATTTTATGGGAATATGTTTTGATTTGGAGTTTTGGACAGGATTCTTAGAGATACTTATAGCGCTTTCATTATCACAGTGGATAATAGTAGGTTCTTCAAATACTATTTTGATGTCTTGTAAGGTTTGTTTCATCTATTCCACTTGTGTGCAAGATTATGTTGTTGCAATATACTCAGCTTCAGTGCTAGACAGAGAAATTGAGGATTGTTTCTTGCTTATCCAAGCTACCAATGATTCTTCCAAAAAGAATGCTCCTCCACTTGTACTTTTTCTGTCATCTACACTACCTGCCCAATCAGCATCTAAATAGGCTTTTAATGTGAATGAATCCTTTCTAGGGTACCACAAACCAAGATCTATAGTTCCTTTCAAATACCTAAAGATTATTTTTATAGCTTGAACATGTCTCTCCTTTGGTGTTTCTTGGAATCTAGACACCATCCCAACAACTTGCTTGACATCATGTCTAGAAGCTGTTACATAGATTAAACTCCCAATCATTGATCTGTAGTGTTTTGGATCTACAGCTTTGGACTCATCTTCCTTGCTTAGTTTGCATCCCAATGTCATAGGTGTACTAAAAGGTTTGAAATCCTATAACTAGAATATCTTAATCATAACTTTAACATACTTACACTGATGGATAAAGACTCCTCTTTGGACTGTATTATTTGTAATCCAAGAAATAAATTCAGTTCGCCAAGCAAAGACATTTCAAATTCTTATTGCATCGTCCTAGCAAAGTCATTCCTCATTTTTTCATCATCACTGCCAAATATAATATCATCAACATATACTTCCACAATCAATATGTTATTACCATCAATTTTACAATAAAGATTGTTGTCTGTTGATCCCCTTTTGAGGCCTTGTTTTTGTAAGTAAGAATCTAGCCTTGCATAGCAAGCTCTAGATGCTTGTTTTAGCCCATAGAGTTCTTTCTTTAGTTTATAGACGTAGTTTCCTTTGTTAGTTAATTGAAACCCTTCTGGTTGCTCAATATAGACTTTTTCTTCTATGTTTCCATTGAGAAATGTTGACTTGACATCCATTTGGTATACTTTAAATTTTTTGTAGCTGGAGAAGGCTAGGAACATCCTAATTGCCTCTAATTTGGCCATAGGTGCAAATGTTTCTTCATAGTCTACTCCTTCAAATTGAGCATATCCTTTACATACCAATATAACTTTGTTCCTGATTACTTGCACATTCTCATTCATTTTTTTTTTATACACACATTTAGTTCCAATGATATTTTTGTTTTTTGGTCTTGGAACTAGTTCCCAAGTTTGATTTTTTTCAATTTGGTCCAATTCTTCATTCATAGCATTGACCCAATTCTCATCTTTACATGCCTCTTTGATTGAGATGGGCTCAATATGTGACAAAAGTGCTATTTTTGTTTGATACAATTGTTGTCTTCTTGCGTGCACTCCATCACTCTTATTTCCAATAATCAGTTCTTCGGGATGATTCTTTTGAGTCATTCTAGAGGGTGTATTTGTGTATATTCTTGGGGATTCTTCTCTTATCTCTTCTTATTTAATATCCTCTTCATCTTCACTAGTATCCATATCATCATCTTCCCTTTCTTATTTATCCTCTTCTACTTCTTTTGTTTCTATACCAACTGAATCATCATCGTCTTCATCTTCATCTTCACTGTCAAGTATAGTCTCTTGATTTTTGATCCTTATTGTTTTAAGATCATCCACTTTGACATATGCACTCTCAACAATCTTATGTGATCTAATATTGTAGCATTTGTATTCCTTTTTGGTAGAGGCATATCCAAGAAAGATACCTTCATCAGATCTAGCATCAAATTTTCTGAGATTCTCATCAAGCCTTTTCATGTAGAACTTACTTACAAAGACCTTGAAGTATTTTACCGATGGAGCTCTTTAAAACCATAGTTCATAAGAGATCTTATTACTATTAATCCTGAGCTGACCTCTATTCAATATCTATATTGTTGTTCTCACAACTTCCCTCTAGTATCCATCAGACAATTTTGCTTCATTGAGCATAGTCCTTGTAGCCTCTTGAACTGTTCTATTCCTTCTCTCAACAATCTCATTTTGCTGAGGTGTTATGGCAGCAAAGAATTGTATTTTTATTCCATGGGTTTCACAGAAGATATCAAACTCTTTTGAGGTGAAATAACCACCATTTTTTGATCTAAGACATTTGATTTTTGTCCCCTTTTCATTTTCAACAAGGGTTTTAAAGGCTTTGAATTTGTTAAGTGCTTCTAATTTTTCTTTGAGAAAACATATCCAACCCATTCTAGTAAAATCATCAATGAACAACATAATGTAGGACTCTTCTTACAAAATCTTGGTCCTTGTAGGTCCACATAGGTCAGTTTGAACAAGCTCTAAAGGTTTTGAGGTTGTGTATTCTTTTTCTTTGAACCTTATTCTAGTTTGCTTCCCTAGTTGACAGTGTCTACACATAGTATTTGAGGGATTTATGATCTTTGGAAAGTTTCTTACAACACCAAGATTGTTGAATTTTACTAGATTGTCAAATTTAATGTGCCCCAACCTTTTATGCCATAGCCAAATTTCATCTACTATATTTATATGGAATTCCTCATTCAAATTTTCATCTAGTATATATACATTTTTGGGAGTTCTAGGAGAAGTACCAACCAATTTTATTGTGTCTTCTCTCCTAATATCACATTTTTGGGAATAAAATATGCAGAAGTGCCCCTGATCACAGCTTTGACTGACACTTAGTAGACTAGGTTTGATTTTTTCAACAAGCAACACATTTTTGGCTTTGTCTTTTCCCAAACTCACAGTGTCTTTCCCAAGTATGTTACCTGAAGCATTTTCACCATATGTAACTTTACCCTTTTGTTTATTTAAGTCTAAAAATGTGACCTAGTTACCTGTCATATGTTTTGAGCACCCACTATCAACATACCAAAGGTATTTTTTATCTTGGGCTTTTAAGGCAATAAGACATTCCCTTTTTTATGTTTTTTCTCTCCAAAGTTTCTTTTGCTCTCTAATGAAATTTGGTTGTTCTGAAACTTCCATTAATATGAAATTAATGGCCTTGTGTCCATAGTTATGACATCTGAAGAATTCTAGGTCCCCTTCTTGTAGAGGTGAAAATGAGTTATAGTTACTTCTTTTAACTCGATTTACTGCTTGTTTATCTTTAAGGTTATAGTTATTAACCTTTAGATTTTTTCTTCTATATGCTCTACAATTCATAGCTTTGTGTCCAAAATTAGAGCATGCAAAGCAATAACCAAAGAAAATGTGAGGATACTTGTTTTGATAAACCTTCTTTGGTATTGTCTTGTTTTCCTTCTTGATGGGTGGAAGTAGTTCTCTGGAGCTCTGGTCATTACTTGTCTTCTCTTCGTTTTTCTTCTTGAATGTACTGAGGAGAGAATTTGCATAAGATTTTGAGTTGACTTGGACTTTTTTTTGAGAATAACCTATTCCATTTTTATTACCTAAATCCCTTTGTGTGGTTAAAATCTTATCCAATATTTTAGAGCTATTCTCATATCTTGTTTGAATGAGTTTTGTATCAAGTTCTTTTGTTAGGTGAACTATTTCTTCCTCCATTCTTTCACAGGTTATTTTTTTTTCTTTAAGAGACTTTTCTAGACTTTCTTCGATCCTATTTGCTTCTAGGATTTGGTTTTTCAAGTTTCTCATGAATTTCTCCATATCCTCTTCTTTCTGTTCATGTTTTTCCTTTTTTTCAACTACACAACTTTTCAGCTGTCTATATCTGGTTTTGTACTTTCTTAATTCATCGAAGGCATTGAGAAGTTCTTCTTCCATATTAACTTATGCTTCAACTTCTGAATATTTCTCATGTTTAATGTCTTCCATATCATTAGACTCTTCAATACCTAGAAAAGGACTTCATCATCATCGTTGTCACTAGACTTTGATGAATTGTTGTTTTCTTCTTTTGAGTAAAAGTTCTTTTTCCCTTTGTAAAACTTTTTCTTGTAGTTGGGTTTTTCCTTTTTCTTGTACAGTTTGGTTTTGTTTTCTTCATCTTCAGGGTCCTCCTTGGTATAGGGACACTTGGCTACAAAATGGCCAACCTTGCCACAGTTAAAACATTTGAAATGCATCTTGCCTTTGTACTTCCTTGATCCTTTCTGAAGTTTTTTAATGAAATTTACTTCTTCCACATCAAATTCTTCCTCATGGCTGGATTGAAGTTTTTTCTTCTTATTATTTGTTTTTTTTAGTACCTTGAAGGCTAACTCTCCTTGTGAGAGATTCTCATGACCTAATATTAACTCATAGGCTGTGATGATTCCATACAATTCATCCATGGTGAGTTTATCTAGATTTTCTCGATCTTCAAGAGCGGACACTTTAGGATTGTATAGAATAGGTAGTGTTCTTAGAATTTTTTCAACTAGATCATTGTCTGATACTTCTACTCCTAATACTCTGATTGAATTAATAATATTATCAACTCTTTCGAAGTACTCAGAGATATTTTCCTCATATTTCGTTTTTAGGCCTTCATATTGTACTTTGAGAGTCTGGAGTTTGGCCCTCTTAACCTTGGTATCCCCTGCATATATAGTTTCCAATTTATCCCAGAGTTGTTTTGCATTATTACAGTTTAGTACCTTAGCAAAGATTTTCTTACTTAGTCCATCTTGTAGTGTGTTTAAGGCTTTTTCATGTTCCCAAAACTTTTTTCTTTCTTCTGCTTCTCTGGGCGTGGATTTTGGAACATCATATCCCTTTTCAACTAATGTCCATACTTCTAGTCCAATGGACATTAGATATATTTTCATTCTAACACTCCAGAAGACATAGTCTTCACCATTAAATAGGGGGATTTTTTATGACATCTTCAACTGCTGATCCATTCTGATGTATATTCCTCTTCAAGTGATTTAAACCTTTTGTGAAGAGACCCGCTCTGATACCAATTGAAGGATCATATATTGTCACTGAGAGGGGAGGGTGAATCAGTGACACGATAATTTAATCATTTTCTTTTATTTATGAAAACAGAATTTTGACACAATATTTTATTGTGGAACCCAATTTGGAAAAACCACAAACTCTTTTCTATTAACTGCAAAATTTGTTTTACATGTTATGTAGAAGGAAGATATTCTTCCTTTTTGATCGGCACCAACTGATCAGGATTCACCCACACCCTTGTTCACCATCACCAACTGGTAGGAGGCTATGGCCCCCTGTTTAGTTAGCTACAACTGATAAGGAAGCACCAACTCCCTCTACGGGCACCAACCTACCCTTACACCACCCAACCACCCTTATTTTCTGAATCTGGAAAAAACTTATGTATCAAGTATTTACTGCATATTTCTTTGCTCATGTGATTTAATATATCTTCTTATTCGAACTACAAAGACACTTTCTTCTCACCACTCTTTCTCGTTTATATATTATTCAAACGGCGTGAGTGTTATACACTGTGTCCCTTTATTTGGACCATCACACCTCTTCGTTTAACTCAACCATAATCATTGTTTTAACATTTTTATCGTGAAGGATTTTTCATAAATTGATCACAGTTATGGATCAATTTCATCCTTTTAAATTGATCCTGAATCGATGCATTTATTTGCAGAAACTAAGTCCTGTAGAGGCGCTTCCTTCAAACCATTACATGTGACCAAGTGATACAAAACCACAGGCTTATCAATTCAGTGACGTATTATATCCTGCCTTTTTAATCTCTTATTCCATATGACCAAGGGAAGTGACCAGATGCTAGGCCAAACGAGTGCTTGAGCACTTATCAAATCAACAGTCATGATTTAATCCCTTGATGATATGGATGACAGTCGATACTTTGGGATTTCAACTTTTCAAATTTTCGAATAAGATTTCATCAAACAGATCAGACAATTCACTTTTATTTTGCATAACCATATCAATGGTCATGTTCGATCCTTGCACTTATCCTTTCATTGCTTAATCTGACGGTTGGGACTTAATCAAGCATTCAGATGGATGGCCACCATTTACTCCAGGACTTTGACTATTCTACTTACACTATCCTTCCATTGTAATATGATAAACGGTTGAATATACACCTGAAATGATCTTCAGATCTGACGACTCGTGTCCACTTCAGGACTTCGACATTTGGGACTTCAGGAATTAGGGCATCTGTTGTTGTTGAAACTCCCGAAGTAAAACTCCCAGAGTGATGTAACTTACTTACGTCACTTGATGACGTGGCATGAGCCAAGTGTTTGTCACGTGTCACTCTAATTCTTGATTTGCACATACCTGAAATGTCGATTTCAACTTGACACTTGTCATTGTCTAACTGTTCCATGTGTCCTTTCTTAAGTAGTCTGTCACATGTCCTTTCTTACGTAGTCTGTCACATGTTCTTTCTAACGTGGTATGATGACATAGATCTCTCGATGTGACACATATTCATATCCTTGATCTAACGGTTAGAATAGCATCTGAAGGGTATCTCATATCGACGGTTGAGAGTGACAGTTAATGGTCACCTTTCCTTTTGGTGAAACTAGGGTGTGAAAGGTGTCCTCCACATCTTTGACCACCTGCTCCATCCTGGACACCCTTTGGGGGTTCCTTTTTTTGTGTGATTTCTTTATTCGCACCATCCTATTTGGCCTATGGAAGCTCCTTTACTGGATTCTCAACCGATTTCCTTCCCTTGTGTCTATGGTGTCTCATGCTCTGGTGCTCTTCCATTTACAACTATTTATGTTGTTTCTTCTCTTATTGATATTTCCCTACCGCAGGTGTGTCCTTCCAGACATGGTCTACCCATAGAGGTGAACCTTCCCATCCTTTTTCCTGATCACGATATGTATGCTCATGATTACTCTATTGTTATCCCTACACGGGCCCTTGCCCCTGCTTTCTTGATATCCTACTGAGCATCTCCCTGTACCTGTTCTTTGGTGTGGTAGGTCGATACTAGTTCGTGTCAATCCCTCTTTCCTTACGTCATTTGTTGCCCGATGTTTGTCATCATTACTTTCCCACGGTCTTTCCCCATAAATCTTACTATTGACACGACCTTGTTTCCATACCCTTGCCTATTGTATAATCTAATCATGCATTGTGATTGGTGGCCGAGTGTTGGCCAGTCATTTCCTGCTTGGTTCTTTCAAGCCATCCCCTGGGCATTTCGTTGTCCTCCTCGATGTGACCTTCCTTTCTTAAGTTGCTATCACAATATTTTTTCGCTAGTTGGAGGCATTCCATTATTAATTTTCCTTCCAAGATGTTGTGCTAGGTAGTATCTAGAGTTGTTCCTTCCTTGCTAACCCCCTCATTAGCAATTATGTCTACCAGGCCATTTGTTGGCCTGCGCACCTAGTGCAACCCCACTGTGTTAATCATTTGCATATGCTCCTGGATTTTTTGTAAGGAGTGTGCCAAGCGCCAATGTCTCTGTACTTTTTCCACTCTGGTTCCATTTGGGAGTTTCTTCACCATGTTGATTACCAAGGTGGATTCACCTTCCATGATAATGTTGGTCATCCTTTCACGGCTTAGAATTTCGAGACCGAACTCCAGGGCTCCAAATTTCGCTGCGTTGTTGGTTGAGTTTCCCATACTCCCAGCGTGCAGTCGGATTATGTTTCCACCACTATCTCTGATCACCCCTCCCATCCCTATTATTCATGGCTTTCTTTTTGTCGCCCTGTCAAAATTTAACTTGAGGAACCCTGTCAGAGGTGGTGTTCAATTGCACTCTCCTAATTGGAGTTGTGATGGCCATCCTACCCATGTGTTGTTACACCTATATTTTAGGTGGAATACTTCCAGGATGCAGGAGTCTTGGCCTGTGGGTTGCACTTTTCCAGTCTGGCAGTTGCAGCTCTACACCATTTCTCGTATTTGAGAGATTATTGCTTCCTTGACTTTCCCTTCCGGAAGGATTTCATTCATGAAGATGCATCGGTTCCTTTCTTTCCATATTTTCCATATGATCATCCCTGGCATGAGATTCCAGCAGAGGTTCACCATTTCATTTTTTCTATAACTCTCATTCCAATTATTGATGGTTTCGCTGACGTTACCTTGGGTCCTATTGGACTGGCAAAATATGCTTGCCGCCCAATCCCAGATCTCTGATGTATAATTACATTCATCGAGGAGGTGATTCATTATGTATTCCTTTGCTTGACAGATGTGGCATCATGATGGGCCTATGAAACCCTTTTCCCTGAGGTTTTCCCAAGTTGGAATTTGGTTGTGAAGTACTAACCACTTGAATATTTTGATTTTTGGCCATTGGGGGTTGTCCCATATCTTTCCCCATTGTTGTGTCGGATCTTCTTGGTCCTGGGCCGTGATGTAATTCCAAGATTCTTTTAAGTTGAATTATCCACCACTTTTCCTGCCCCATCTTAGTTGGTCCTCTTCTTTTGAGACTATAATTTTCCTTTTCCCCAATTCCTCCTCCACCTCTTTCGCTATTGTTGTGATCTGATCTCTATTTTATGGATTGAGTTTGTCCCAAATCCTCCATTCCATATATCACGATCATTTTCTTGTTTCCAGTAGTCATGGACTTTGAGTTTGCCTTGCGTTGTCATCTCCTTTTTGAGTTCCTCCCTATCTAGATTTTCCATTATGGGTTCCTATTTCCATGCGTCCTCCCAGAATCTAGTTGTTTTACCATTCCTCACTTCCCAGAAGCTGTGTTTTTGCATCTAGGTTTTGTTGCACCATGCTATATTCCATATGGTTGATCCCTCCCTGGTGCCCATAAAGAGAATTTGATCCTAGACGTTGATGTACGGGGCATAATTGGCCTTCCAGAGGGTTTCCCACGGTGTTTCCTTTTCTTTGACCCATCTCCACTAGAGTTTTTCCCCATAGGCTTCGTTGGTTACCTGTGGGTCTTGTAACCCCAGGCTTCCTTTGCATTTGGGTTTGAAAACCTTTTCCCAGGCCACAAGGGCCCATTTTTTCTTACTTTCTGCTCCTCGCCATAGGAAGTCCCTTTAGATGGATCTTATTTTTTGGAGTATTCCTTTGGGAGCGGGGAACACTGACATCATATAGGTTAGAATTGCTTAGAGAACCACTTTGGTCAGAATAATTCTCCTCAAAGATAATGTAATTATTGGTGAAATCACAATTTTGTAATTATTGGTGAAATCACAATTTTACATTGCTTAAATTGAATTTTTAATATATAAATCGATTTAGCACTCTCAAAAACCCAAAAACACCTAAAATATATTTTTGGTAGAGGTAAAGGGAAATATTAGCAAATACTTAATATGAAGATGTTTGTGAAGATGGTTGTCTCAAGAAATATAGAAAAACAAGTAACATCATTTCACCCTTGCAAGAAAATAAAATCTCATCACACCTTTGTCTTAAATGTAGAAAACATAACATGCAGTGATAGATCACCCCTGTAAACGAACATATACAAAGTGATTCACGTGGTTACAATGGCTACATTCCACCTAATGCACAATTTTCTTTAAATGTACATACATGTCGTACACGTCATACATATTGTTCATCTTGGCATTCCCTAAATTGATTTCAGATTTGTTCTATTGTACGGATGTTCAATGCCCATTTGTTCTGTCATTCTTTTGCTTATCCGTATCCACCCTTAAAAAAATTTTGAAGGTCTTTTTTTAACATATATCATATTTTTTTTAAATATAGAATGGAAATCTTTCTACTAGATTTCCTAAGTAGCATGTTTCCCCATTGAAATAATTTGTGATTGATCTCATCTTTGTAAGGATAATAACATTTTAATTTAGAAAAGATTAGTTTGAATATTAGTTTTTATAATAAAAAATTTATCAGTTTTGTCTAGAAATTAGTTAGAAATTTGAAAGAATGGATGGAATTGCATATATCAGTTTTGAGATTTCATAGTCCAAGTGAATTAGAGGTTTTCCAGGGCATTGGATCCATATATTCATTCAAAATAAAAATTCAAATAATGGAAAAAATTGCAATTCACCAACAATTGAATCCTATAAATCCTATGATAATTTTTGAGAAGTCAACAACAAAGAAGAACATATCCATAATATTATCATCTGAGAGTTCCAGAAAAAAAAAATCAATCTTGGATGGATTGATTCTTTTCAATGTGTCAGTATTGTTTGAGACTTCTATTTCCATGTCGCCTTGTATCTTCAACTATATCTAATCGATAGCAGTTACAAAAGAATGGAATTCTATCAAAAGAGTTTCACATTGCCTATGCTTTAAGGACAATGCATTTTCAAGGGAGGAAGACTTGTAATATACCTAAAGTATATTACATTTATTGTTATGTAATAATGTGTTATAGGTTTTTTATTATGTAAATATGCATTATAATGTAAACAATAAGTCTATGATAAGTCATGACCATTGCCAAGGACATGACTTATCATTCCCTATGTGTATTTATATACATGTATTGTATCTCATATGATGTCAAGTAAATATGTAAAATGGATAGTAAATAAAATGTTATTTTGTAAAGTCCCCAACAGGGATGGGTGGAAATATTATGTTTTCTTCTCAAATTATCATTTTTCTTTGAGTGATTTTATCAAAAACTTTTTTGGGGATGCCTTAAAACAATTTGCATATGTCTCATAAAGAGGAATATTGTTAAACACATCACATACATCCATTACAAAGATAATTCAGAAGATAACCATGACATGTTTATCATGGTATGAGAACCCAAATCACAACAATACAAAGGTCACTAATGGTCGTCACAAAAACTACTAAACCCTCTTGAACATAACATATCTACTAGTTCCAAGCAGCTACAATATAAACTAACAAAAAACAAATCAAGAAACCTAGTGATGATGCTAGAATATTTTGAAGCTATATACTACTATGATTGTCGGATCTCGTCGATGCTATCTTGATCTTCTCCTCGATACTCACTGCAGCAGCACGGTCATCCATACCCAACTTAGATCTGCAATCCCAAATTGCAAAGGGCCTCATAGGACATGACTGGATGTCTAGCAGGTCCTCGCATGATGAGGCTAGGAAACCAACGAGGGACTCATGGGATACCCTATACTCAACCTATGGGGTTTTCCTGTGCCACAATTTACTCAAAAACCCTCCTCATACCTACAAATTCTAAGTACAGCTTCCTCCAAAAGATTTACCAACCTCATGTGCAAGTCGATATTCCTCCTACTGAAAACCAAACCCCAAAATAGTATCTCAAATGGAAATCCTGGATGTACTCCCCTCTTTTCTAAGCTCCAATTGAAATCATGGATGGATTCTCCACTTGTCTAGCTAGGGTGGATATTGCACCACTGAAACAAAACCAATAGTGGAAGGGCTTTGCTAAACCATGATGAAACAATGGCTCCAAGAACACCATACAATATATCAATCAAATAATAATCCAAATTGAGGCTCTACCCCTCCTTTTGTCATTTTTCCATGTCTTCTAGAACTTTCCCCTTTTTGACCAAATCAAATAGAATTTCCCCTTTTTGACTAAATCAGATATAAACCTTATTTTCCCTCCAATTTTCACTTTAATAATGGTTAAGTAACATATTAATCTAAAGTTAATTTATTTTCCTATTGTCACTTTAAAAATATAACGTATCCTAACTAAGTGACATTAAATTACCCCTTTTTTTCTTCCTTTTTCTCTACTGACAAACCACATAAGTCCCTTCTAATATAAAACAGGGGAACCCAAAAAAGGGGACATGACAAATACTCCCTTCCCAAATATTGTTTTTCCTCAAGTAATGCCATCATGACTTGAGGCTCCATCAAATGATCCATACTGAAACTAAAAACGATACCAAGTTGCCAAACCACCCTATAAGATGTGAAGCATCCTCCACTCAAGACGTCATCTGGTAATGTATTGACATAAGAGGCCTCCTAAAAACTACCCACAAGTAAGGCCACTCAGTGCTACAACAACTTGATCCACCCATAAATGAATTGCTATGTTAGGGTACCAATCATATGAAGTAAAAAATTGGCTCCCGCCTCCATGTCAATTGTCGCATTATCTCCTACTAAAATCCTAGGGTCTTGAGTTTCCCTTCGAAAGGAATCACCATGTTGATGTTGCACCACTCTAATCATAAATATTTGATCCTTCTATCAAAATTGCATCCTCCACACCTTTATCCACGAGCTGTGAAGCCTCAAAGACTCATCCCTACTATTGAGGATCATATATGGCCAATGTAATCTAGTGAAGTCAAATAAACCAACTCTAAAATTAGACATCATAGAGAATTCTATGTGATCAGAAGATGATCGGTAATCAACGACACTTAACCTCCAAGTGTCTAAGGGAAAATCCCTAATACTCCAACATTCCCATCCTACTGCAATGTTCAAAGCATAATCCAGATAGTCTCTTAATACATCATCCTCAAAGTCTCTCCATGTGAACACAAGAATCCCAAAGGTGGTAAAGCCATAAGGATCCCAAACTATCATGTATGATGTGGAGCACCCTATACTCATAACACTAGTTTCTAAAGTGTTAATACAAGAATCCATATGCATGTCCCTGATAAGTCGGGATACCATAAGCTACAAAAAATAATTCAACTCCTCAAAATACCACTCCTCCAAGCAACCACCCCTAATCCTCCCAAATGTAAACTCTATAAATTCAAAACCGGTGATCACATATGAACTATCAAGAAATGTAATCTTAGGGTCCCAAAATAATCCTAGAAAGGTGCCACCATGATGATGTTGCGCCACTCTGATCATCACCATTGGAACAACATGCCCATTTTTCATCATCCTCTCTTGGAACCCAAAACTGAACTCCCTAAAGGGACTGAAACCACTATCTTGAATCCTCCCCTTCGAAGGTGTCTCAGTGAACTATAAGTCTACAAATTCATGGTTGGCCTCGAGTCTTCCCTACCATATAGAGAAATTATCAACCTCCCCTCTCGAATTCCCAAAAATAAAGAAGACTAATCACTGTCACAACTATGTCATTCATCATCATATGAATCAATCTATCACTTAGATGAATTCTTGGTTCCCACCACCAAATTGGAGTTCCACCACTCCCAATACTTGTTATTTTTTTTTGTTCCATAATGGTAATCATCGAAGTCAAAATGAGCCAATTCCTTAGTATTCCAACATCTGGTTGAAACCAAGTACTAGGAATCAACTTTGTGTCTGATGATATGTTCGGCTCCTGCCAAACTGCACTGGGAAATTTTCTATCTCGATCATCGTCAATGTATTCACGTAACTCTTGGAGTCTAAAAACCTCCCTAAAGAACCTCGCTATTAACTTTGGCACCCCATACTCTGATGAAGTCCCTAAAATGTAGTCTCTACCATGGGCCTCTGATAGACCTGTACTGCCATCTGTCGACACCCTTTCCAACCTATGTCCTAAAATGAGTGTAGACTACTACAATCCTGCTGGATAGGTATGCTATGACTCATTCTCTCGACAATTCATGCACTCCCACATATTCCTCCACACATCACCCTTGAGGCCCTTCCATGAGAACCTCTCTTTGATATTTCGATAAGTTTGGAAGTACCCACGATGTCCTGTCAAAGGTGAACCATGGATAGCTCTCATGATATCCTCCCTAAGTGAGGACTCAGGTACTAAGTATATATACATTGATAGTAGATGATATCATCCACCACTCTGTAAATGTCGTCCTGAATGTGACCCTCCATTAACTTGCAAGAAAACCAATCTTTGGAATATTCCACCAGAAGGTAGGACTTCCAATCACATGAAACCCCTATGATACAATCCAACGTGTCATGGATATTATCCTGCACACTACTCACATTGTTATAATATAAGACATTTTTCATTCCAAACTCCCTATCCTTGTCCCGAGGACAATCTGATTGAAGATCAAGCTCTAGAGAGTACTTTGTCCCATGCCTGAACATGCTCCCCATCATGCCATGTGTATCACTTCACACTACTGTATCATCGTGTACAACCATGTGTCCTATATGGGCCATTGTATCAATCACTCCACTAATATCAATTGAACTCAAATCTCGGAGTGATGTATCCACCACTTCCCTATACCCAATCCCCCAATAAATTAGTGCATATACTTCCTTGTCAGTTGGTCCATAATGAATTTACTCAACTATCTCCTCTGTAGATGTTGGATGTATGGGATGACTCGGGTTCTACCTTAGTTCTCCAACAAAACCCTAGAAACCATCGGCCCCTCTCGTAAACCAGAAGGCAACATTGTGCACAGAGTGCACAAAACATTCTCACCTGAGATGAATTATGGGTGATTACATGGCTCATATGTATGAAATCGTGGAAGGGATGATGCTCATGGGATGTTAGGCATATATATACTTCTACTTCAATATTCATCTACCACACCATAATTTAGTTATGTCACTCATTTAACCTTTAACATTCATTCTACATAAAATAATATGTCTAATCTAGTGCACATTGTAAACAGATTCATTCATTTTATTACTCATTCATCATAAATCACATAAAAGAAACCCATAATATAAATACATATAGAGACACCATGTTTTACCATGGTTCACCCCCCTAGGATACATCCACATAGATCTTTTTCTTATTATTATTCTTCATCAAAATCTTGTGTTGTGCACATTACCTCAAAATTTTGGTAATGGCGAGGTTGATCAGTGTCACATCAAGCTCCACACTTGCGATACAACTCAAAAACATACAACTCATTATCTCCACATCTCTCGACCAAAACATTCCACAAATACTAGCTCAAAACTTAGAAAATTTCTCAAAGGTACTTTTCTACTAAACCCAAAAAGTGATGATCCCCTATCTACCTCATACATCATATATTTATACTACTAAAAGTGGGTTATACCCCTTAACATCATAACCCAAAATGCTAACCCTAGTGGATTAGGTTTTTCCACATATCAACCTCTTGCATGTGGTTGGTCTTCATTTAAATTGTTTCTTGCATTGAGTCTTCTTTTCCTCGCACTACTTATTTGGTCCATTCCGTAGTTTCCTACCTCGTTTGTTTCACTCTTACTTATTCGTCGAACTTTTCTCCCAAAATATCCTTCTCTTTGTTGGATGTATGGGTTGACCCAATTTCTACCGTAGTTCTCCAACAAAATCCTAGAAACCATCAGCCCCTTTGGTAAACCAGAAGGAAACACTTTGCACAAAGTGCACAACGCAGTCTCACCTAAGATGGATTATGGATGATTCATGAATCAGGTGTCTGCAATCATGGAAGGGATGATGCTCATGGGATGTTAGGAAAGGATGATTCCCCGCACAAAATATCGGATGCAATGATCTGAAAATGTTACAAAGCATACTACATACTGTACCCTAACCAACAAATTTGGTCTCATTGAATTTGGATCTGTTATGAAGAAGTTATGACATTTTTACCCGAAACACCTGATTTTGACTAGTTTCAGGACTTGCCACAAACAGTATTTTCCACGGAGTGTAAATCCCAAAATACAATGACACACAAGTTGAATTTTGTTTTACAGATACTTGGATATGTTTTCTTACTTGCATAGAAATTTCACAGTCTGAATCATTATAGAAAAAAAGTTATAGCGAAAATGGTGAGATGACCTGTAAATAACATACCTTAGAAAGCACCATCAAAAGAATTTATCCTTCCTTGCATTTCGGCCTTCTTTTCTTCACCTTCACTCAAAATTCTGGTTTATATATCTTTGGTTACCTCAGACACATATAGATATTCAATATGCTCAAGTGTGAATCAAATGAGAGAGCCTTGCCTCTTATTTATACTCTCCAAGTAGCTTCCTTAAAAACATCTTCTAGGTCACTTGGCCCACTTTCCTTATTTTAGGGTTGGGTCCACTTCTAATTTCTTCATTAAATTTATTATTGAAATAATTT
>ML798021.1:47617-60531 GCA_009831015.1 Picea engelmannii | reverse complement strand
ACTTCTCATGGCCATAACTCTCTAACCGTGAGGAATTATGTGACATTCCACATACCACCGAAAATGAAATGACAAGCACTATCCATCTAGGATATTTTCCCTAACAAAATCACTTTCCTTCATCTCATTATTCCACAATTAAGCATGAGTTCTCTTACTCCACAAAGTGTCTTCCAGTGAGGGCTTTCACCATAAGGGGACCACTTTGGAGTTCATCCATATTTACTTCTTATCAACCATGACAAAACAATAATGAGTCATATTTACATCAAACAATATTGGGTCCATTAGCCAAGCCTTTGTGTTATGGGGCTTTCTTCAAGGGTTGACATCAATGACAACCAACCTTAATCAACACTCACATGATAAGGTTGGGAAACCAACGAGGGCCTCGCGGGATACCATATTCTTAACCCATTGGGTTGTCCTGTACAACAATTTACTCATAAACCCTCCTCGTACTTGCAAATTCTGAGTATGGCATCTTCTGAAAGATTCACCAACCTCCTGCACAAGTCGATATTCCTCCTATTGAAAACCAAACCCAAAAATAATAGCTCAATTGGAAATCTTGGATGGATTCCCCTCTTGTCTATGCTCCAATGGAAATCTTGGATAGATTCCCCTCTTGTCTAGATAGGGTGGATATTGCACCACCAAAACCAAACCAATAATGGAAGGGTTTTGCTAAACCCTAAAGAAACAATGGCTCCAAGAGAACCATACAAGAAATCGATCAAATCATAATCCAAATTGAGGCTCTACCCCTCCTTTTATCGTTTTTCCATGCCTTCTAGAACTTTCCCCTTTTTGACCAAATCAAATGTAACTTCTAGAATTTCCCCTTTTTGACTAAATCAAATATAACCCTTATTTTCCCTCCAATTTTCACTTTAAGATTAAAATTTAATGGTTAAGTAACTTATTAATCTAAAGTTACATTACTTCCCTAATGTAACTTTAAAAACATAACATCTCGTTGACAAAATTTCACAAACAGTTTTCATGTAATCTACTAATAGACATTTTTTTAAGCATATTGTACGTAATACAAATACACCAGAAATAGAAGGGAAAATATGTGGCATTTTATTATGAATGGAGATATGAATACAATGATCCAAAGGTTGTTATGGAAGTTGCACTACATCAATGGAAATCACACAATATAAGCCAAAAACATAGAATCATGTTTTGGCCTCCTCAACAAATGAGATGAAACCCTCCAAGTACCATAACCTCTCCAAGCAGATCACTACAACCCAAAATTGAAAACAAACCCCAAGATGAATCTCCAATTGAAATATTGGATGGATTATCCCTACCAAACTGAAACTCTAATGGAAATCTTGGATGGATTCCCCTTTGGTCTAGCTAAGGTGGATATTGCACCACTGAAACCAAATTATAGTGGTGGAAGGATTTTGCTAAACCCTAATGAAACAATGGCTCCAAGAGAACTTCCAAAATGAGATATCAAATCATATTCCAAAGTGAGGTTATACCCCTCCTTTTATCATTTTTCCATTCCTCCTAGAACTTTCCACTTTTTGACCAAATCAAAGGTAACTTCTAGAATTTTCTCTTTTTGAATAAATTAAATATAACCCTTATTTTCCCTCCAATTTTCACTTTAAGATTAAAATTCACTTTAATAATGGTTAAGTAAATTATTAATCTAAAGTTACTTTACTTCCCTAATGTCACTTTAAAAACATTACATCTCCTAACTAAGTGACATTAAATGACCCCCTCTTTTACTCATTTTTCTCCACCGACAAGCCACATAAGTCCCTTCTACTACAAAACAGGGGAACCCAAAAATGGCGACATGACATATTTATTATGTATTCATGACATTCTCATCAAGTGGACCACCAGATCCACTTCATTATACCTTCATCATGTGGTATTGAAGATGTGTGTGTGTGTGTGTGTGTGTGTGTGTGTGTGTGTGAATCATTGTTTTAAGTACACGTACAAAATACTTATTTGTATAGCAAGCATATGTATCTTGTACTTCAATATTCTATGTTACAGTGTCAAAAGGAATCAAAGTTGTGGTAAAAGTGACATTTGATAAGTTATAAAAGAAAACAAGTATATGGTTGCATGTAAATGGTTCAAATTTATATAAGGTATATAGTTATGGAAAATGATAAAGGGAAATAGTTAACATTTTGTGAAAGTTATATTATATATTTTGGTTGATTTTGACCAAATTTTTGGCCCAATGTGCATATTATATGAGTTTTAAACATTATCAAGTGGGTATTTATATACTCGGTGATGTTTGGAGGTCGATGGTGCATGGGTGTTGAGTTGGATTATGTTCCCCGTGCATTAATTTGGAGCGAATAGAGAATTTATGCTACCAAACCCATGTACTCTCTCCTTGAAATTTGTTAGGGTTACCTTCACTGCACACTAGTTCATTTGTGAAGTGTTGAGGAAGACATCATTGTTGTATTCAACTCAATAAGCTCTATTTTTCGTTGTGAAACCATTTCAAATTCAAAGAACAAATATAAATTTATCATGGGATGAGGTAAGTACTCACACAGTTCTTTGAGCATTTCCTTACAAAGAATTTGTTGATAAATGTTCAGTTATGGCTCTGTTAGCAGGTAACAAGAATGAAAGTTTATTTTCCCCTCTCTTTTGTCCATGAACAAGTATTTTGGTGAGATAATAGAGATAAAGTAGTTGTTCAAAAGTTTGTTTATGTAGAAAATGATTTATGGATTTTTAAATTGTCGTGACTATTATGGTTTTATATCATTTTTGCATGTTTGTTGCTTCTCTCTATTTATATTATCACTTTCCATGTTTTAACATGCCTTCTTGGAGGAGTTTTACTACAAAAACGGTTGTAAGGAATAATGGGTCAAGCCCATCAGTGATGTTATTAGTGCATACATAGACTCGAGTTGGGATCAAAACTGAACTTGTTTCATGGAATACATATACTAGAGTAATTGGTATTGGTTTACTTTGTATGTCGGTTTTTGGGTCTAGCCGTACAATGTTCTAGATATTTAAGTATGATGTGGAGATTTTACTCGACCCCGGTCAATGATAATTAATGATTGATATGTCAATATGAACAAGTTTTAAAGGAATGTCGACTAATTTTAAAATTTTAAGATTCTTTTTTACATGAACTTTCCACATTTTCCCCTCATTATATATCATTTTTCATAGGTATATTCCCTTTATCATATGTCCTAATCATGAATAATTAAATTTCCATGTTCACCCATGTTCATGTAATATAAAGAGATATTGAACTATTCATATTAAGATAATTATTTAAATAAACATTTAAGAGGCTTTAGCAATTAGAGTTTTAAATAACAGTATTGCAAACTTGTTATGTATGGCCATTGTACTCATCCCAGATCTCTTCAATAGTATATGGAATTCTTGGATAACTTGGCATAATTCTAGCATGTTAATTTGGTGGTTGCAATATATGTCCATACATAGCTTTGAAAACTCTGGCTTGTCACATAATGTGATGATAGAAAATGACAAAAAAATTGGATTTTGTGACAACTATGGTTTGTGAGCATAGTGATAGATATAAGGAATGAATTGGAAATTTTCTCAAAAGAATTTCATGTTGATGGATAATATTTACATGTATGAATTTTCAACATTATGTGCAAATAATAAGAGTGAATGGATGAGTTGTATTATTAAATTTTATTTTACATGAACTTGTTTCACTTTCCCCTCATTATTTATTACATTTCATAAGTATATTTTCTTTATCATGAGGTCTAACCATTGCTAATTTCATTTTCCATATAATTACCATCTTACCCATGTTCATGTTTTTAGATATGATGAGTTGTTCATATAGAAGAGGAATTTAAGAAGATTGAAATTCCAAATTGGTTGAGAAGATAAATATGAAAAGTATCGATCATGATGATGTTTGGGTAATCTTCCCTTTATAGATTATTCCTATTCATATTCCCCTTCTATGCTTGATTTACCATGATATATTTAGATCCATAATTAATTCGTATTTAACAAGTTTTGTAATAAATGTTTATTATTTTTTGTCTTGTATCTTACTCTAATGATTTGGACTATTCAAAATGATAATGGTAATTATATGAGATTCCTTAGAAAAGGGAGTAACAGAGGAGGTAATAGAGGGAGAAGAGGTAGAATTCCAAATGTATTTTGGAAGAAAGGGAAGCATAAGAGGATGATCTTTTCTATCCATTTTGATGTCGATTCAGATGAATTTAATCAACTGGTGTAAATTGGTTACTTGAACCTTGGTGTACAACTTGGTTTACCTCAACCTGCAACTCCTCCTAGCGCACCTTTCTGGGCACACCCCAGTATCATGGACTTTCATGAGCCTCTTTTTCAACTAGTGAATGATGGTTGGGATAACAACCTAGTGTATCCTCACTCTAGTGTTGTGCATTCACCTATCAATCCTCCTCTACCTCCTCACACAAAACCATTTATTACATCAACTCCTTCCATAGCTCGTTCTCCTCCCAAAGACCATAGAGTTTCCTCCTATGAATTTCAAATGGATAAAGGAAAGAAACTTGTTACTTCCCCTAGCACTGAGACATCCCAATCATCCTTTATACGCTCAAAATAAAAACTAGAAAAAGAAGAAAGTGGTAAAAGTGAAGTTTCCTTTAGTGGCATGCATCCAGAAGTAAGTAAGTATGAAGAGAAAAAGGATTTTCTCAAGAACATGTTAAATCTTAGACCAGATGTGTATGAAGGTAGAAAAGAAAGAGAAGAATATTTAAATGGGAAGAAATACCCTCATATTTTTTATTTTGTATCGTAATAGTGTTTTATTCTAGATATTTGATACTTTATTTTGGGAGAGATAACATGCATTGATATTTATTTTTGGAAACTTTAAATATCATATTATTTTGATATTTGGGAGTTACAAGTGTTTTATGATATGCAATTTTTTGGTGGATGTCATATCTTGATCTATTTTCGACTGTTGATATATATATATATATATATATATATATATATATATATATTATGTTGCAATTAGAAGGAAATTTCTGGAGAAAAAAAAATGAGGAAATGAAGACCTAGTGGGACCCCACCTATTATTAAAACATATTTTATCCTTATGATAAACAAATTTGTCCTCTCTGAAATAAAAGGTAATTAATTTTTAAACAAAAAGGTATTTGAACTTCCTAACTACTTCCGTAAGATATAAAAGAAGGAGAACAAGACAAAGAAGACATGTGAAAATAGACGAGTGAAACTTTTGATAAGGTATGCCTAAATCCTAAGTGACATTATCATATTTTCATTCCATTAAGGGTTGTCATTAGAGATTATTTATCTTGTTGACAACATGGTTTTTCTGAAGGTGGTAAAGAAAAAACTAGGAAGCATTGATTGGTGATATGCTCCAAGGTCATTTATTTTCTTCAACATGTATGTTTAGTTTTAATCAGAAGTTCATAATTCATTTAGTTCTAATTATTGATACTTTTGGAGTGTTCAAAACAATGATGCACACATAACTTGGAGTGATCCATCTAGGTTTTATGTTTTTATCCTTTCTTTTGACGTTATATGTCCATGTATGAGTCATATTTACATCTTGGACTTCCAAAAACTCTTCTGGTCTAGGTCATTGCAGGAACCTGAAGAGATATTTTTAGTTGTAACTCCGAGTTGATATTAATAAAAGGATTTGTTGATTTCTTCTCACTTACAATACTGTTTAAATATTTTATTTCATATTTGTCCTTTGTTTCAACACTTTGCTTTTCCCATCTATTTTCATAGTTCTTTTATTTTTCAAGTTTATTTTTTTATTTCATTTTAAATTGTATAATCTTGGATAAAATACATACATTATGTGTGTGTGTGTATTCATATCCAAGAAGCATATTTCTTGTGGTCTGATTGAGATTTTGATAGGATATAAACCATGGTTATAACCTCGTTTATCTCACCTGGCCTAATGAGATTCGAAAATGTATGAGTAAGGATAATTACCACTCATTTCATCAAAAATATATATATTCTTGTTTGGACCTTAGTTTAGGTTGTCTCCTTTTTAAGGATAGTGACAATATATGGAATTCTTTTGAAATGTATGAATGTGTTGAGGGGCTGGGATTTCCAATTCTCAATAGTAGGGATTAAACCCAAGGACGATGCCCTATTAGACTCATCCCTGTCTTTTTTATGGAATAATCCTCTAGGTTAATGTTTTGGAAACTATTTGTTGGGATTTAAAAGTTATTATACTTAGTGCCTTCTATTCTTTTTATTTTTTTTATGACTTTATAACTATCCACCATAGAAAAATAAAATAAATGAAATGATTTGAAAAAAATTGTGCTAACGATAACCTTTAACAATATTAAGTGGGTACTATCTGGATCTAAAATCCTTGAAGCAAAAATATTATGGAGAATTTATTATTTATCAAGTATTACCCAAGAAAATAGTAATTAGTTAACAACATAGAAGGATAAACTATGAAAATGGAATATCAACAAATAGTTCTATGCCATCCAATTAGCAGAAAAGAAGATTAACTAATAAATAAATAGTGATTTACCAAAACTATCAAAAACATATTCAACCAAATAAGATAACTTAAAATTATTGAAATTCTCACAAGATGCATGTAACATTTAATCAATCGCAAAATAATCCACTATGAAGAAATACCAATAGATTTGGTAAAAAGTTCACCTTGGATCATTCTAAGATTTTGAATTATGCTTCAAAATAGTTATCAATTGTTTTAAATCAAAATTATATTGAAAAAAAAAATCGACTCTTTTTTTCTTGTTCGATCTCTATATTTATTAAAGCATAAATTACTAAACATATAAAAAATGTTATTTTAAGAAAAAATGGACTAAATTAAAACAAGTTGTCATGTCTAAGAAGACTCATGTGCATGAGATGGTTTATCCATTGCATGTTCGCCATCATATTCTACCCACTGAGAGAAAACATCTTTACATGTGTGTATGTTGTTGATTTTTCAATATGATAGGTTAAGCATGTAGTTCATTTCAATTTGCATTTGTCTTAACCATAAACAAGAATGTTGCAACAACCAAGATCACAAGAAGAAACACCATGCACAAGAACATAAGAAGTATCCTGGGAAACCCTTCTCAACAAGGGAAGAAAACCTAGCCAAATCCTTTGCTATATTCTTCAAGAGAAAGACCTTCACCACCAAGAAAGACCTAGCACACAAGAGGGTGCTTAAACCCTAGAAGACTAGTGCCCAAGGGAGGTGCGCACTTCTCCCAAGTAAATGTACTTTCTAAAATTTTCAAACACACTTGAATGATATGATTCCACAATGGGTAATTTACCTTTACTTATATTATGCGTGTCCTATCAACTGAAGTGTCTATTGGCTCAACAGGGTTGACCTCTCTAAGTCATATTATAATTATTATTATTATTATTATTAATATTATCCATATTAACTATCTTTTACATTTATTATTAATCACATTAAGGTGGGGCCGACCTGTACCCTTTACATAACAATTAGGGTTACAGGCAGGTCTGACTCTTGAACAATATATAGCAAAGGATCTGATACACCCACTAGTGCTCATCCACTAGGGGCACGTCCATAGGGATGTCATATCTCGAGTTCACTGCATTACACAGAAGAACCATATCTTCACATGTTCACCTGTGCGCATCCATAGGCACGTCCACTCCATAGATATTCTTTCCCATTGCCTCATACAGGAGAACCATCTGGAGTCTTCTCATCAACTCTACTGCTCAGAGGAGGCTAATACATCATCTTCATTTATATTCAAATGAAAATGCACCCAGCACTTTGGGATTTCACACGTTCACCTTGTGCTTAGCCATGGGCATGTCTAACTAAAAAGATCACCTTTCCCACTGGATAATCATCTGGATTTCTTCTCAACTCTATGAATGGAGGAGGTCATATCTACATGCCTAGCTCTGTCTCAGGAAGGAACCACATACCCTTCTTAGGGGATTTCTCACAGGTTTGTAAGCTGAGAGAAAGACTCACATAGCTGCAATGATCCACATCTCATAGGTTTGTAAGCTGGAGAATGTCTCACATAGTTGCATTCATCAACACTCCCTCTCAGCTAGGGAGGCATTCTTTATCATGCCAAGTCTCACACGGATGTATTTTGAATTTTTTCTTGGATGGAGTTATTAAAACTCCCTCTCAACTAGGGAGCCATTCTTCACGAAGTTAATTTGGTGAAGATATCTACAATCTACTCATGTGTATGAAGGTACTACATGTGTATGATTTTCCTCTGCATCATATATCTTATATAAGGATATTTCATCTCATCGTATTTTGATCCATCAAGAAACACTGGGTTCTCAAGAGCTTTACTCACGGCTCTTGGTTATCATCATAGGATCCATTTCATGGTCAAGTAAATCTATCAGAAGCTTTTGAAGCCATATTTCTTTTCACACTCAATGTTATATACTCTGCCTATGTGGTACTCAAGGCTACATAGTTTTGTTTCCTGCTGCATTAGAAAACCATGGAAAACTTCATGATAGAACATCAGTCGGATGTGCTTTTTTGGTTCACTGTGCTTTCTACTCAATCTGAATTGTCATATCCTGCAAACTCAAGTTCATACTGGAGGCATATCTCAGGCCATATCCAATTGTTCCTTGTATATATCTCAATACATGTTTTTTTGTTTTCTAGTGAGTCTGTCTTGGTTGACTCATGAAATGACTAGGCACATCCACTGCATGGAATGAATCAAGTTTGGTGTGAACTAGATACATTAGTGATCCAATCATATGTGGATCAGTATCTTCTCAATCATCATCAATCTTCTTCTTTAAATCCATCACGGTGGATTTTGCATTCTGTCATACTTAACTTCTTTAATATTTTCACTGTATATTTTCCTTGACTCGGGAAAATCTTATCGGTCCTATGTCATACTTATTGTCCCAAGAAGTAGTGCATCATACTCAGATTCTTCATCTCGAATTCAGAATTCAAGGATTACTTGTATCCAACAACTCTTTCTGAATAATTCATCAAGATCAAGCTCTCGTCACCAACACTGTAATGATATAGGTTTGGATCAGCAACACTCTTGCTGAAATCCAAACTTATCAAGAATATATCTATCTGATATAGTTTCCAACTCATGGATAGTAGTACGGATGGAAGCGTATTAGTTTCATTGGGTCAAGTGTCTCATCATAGACAACTTCCTCTGTTTATGAGAAACCTCTGGCTATAGATCTCATTTTGTATTTCTTGACACTTCCATCAGCTGCATGCTTGATCTTATAGATCCACTTGGAAGTTACCACAAACTTCCCTTATGGTCCCTGAATAATATCGTATACAACACTCTTTAAGATATGTTGGTATTCTTTTGTTATGGCATCTTACCATACCTATTCTCTTGTTGCTTCTCTAAGACAAGGAGTCTCAACATCAATGGAGTGGATCATGACTGAAGGATATCTTGAAAATCTATTTCTCTTTCTCGGGATGTGCCTTGAGAGGCTTTTATGTTTATGTGCCTCTTGCAAAGTGAGTCTAGGTAGGCCTTTTATGCCCTACTTCAATATCCCTGAACATATCAACTGGAGAAACTGGATCAACTGGAATGATGTTTGTCTCCCTCTGGACTGTTGAAGGGGGAGAAGGTATTGTCTCATTGTCAATATCCATCTGAGATTCCCTTGGTCTTTGAAAGACTATCTCTTATTCAAGGACAACTTTTTTTCTTATCTCAATCTGTCTCTAACTAGGGATGTCGATATGGAATGTCTTTGAATATTCATTGTATCCTTTCTTTCTAAAGGATATAGCTTGGACTTATTCTCTTTAGGTACATGAAAATACACTGGGCACCCAAATATCCTTAAGTGTTCAATCTCAGGATTCACTTTGGTGGAGGCTTCTTCAAGAGTTGTGTTTTTCAAAGTCTGGTGAAGACTATTATTCTGAACATATACTGTGTCATGCATGCTTCTTCCCATAGAATCATAGAAGGATTTTGATCATGCATTATTGCATGGGTTTCCTCAATGATGGTTCTATTCTTCCTCTTTCTCAAATAGTTTTGACTCCTTCTGAGTCAAGTGGATCCCTTTGAAGGATAAACATCTTCCTTTTCTTTTTTAACCTATCTGGAACAAGAAAACAAAAAGAACCAACACAAGAATATATCATAAAGGATAATAATGAGTACATCTCTAGAATCAAAAGAATTTAAGGAATGTTGTCACAGCTACAACACCTACTTGTAATGTAGCAAACTTATAGAAATATAGGTTAGAGGAATGACAATTACAAAAATCAAACCTGGATTCTTCACTTTGAGTGTGTTGTTCCTCTGAATTCACTGAGATCCCTCTGGATCCATGACTTTAGCAAAGGTTCCTTCCTCCTGCAATTTCCCTCATGATAATGATACAAATAATATATGCAAGTGAATACCTGAGGATATTGATATGATTTCTCCAATGGCTCTTGGATGATCTCTATCCTCTAAGATCTTTATGAACAAGATAGTCATGGTGTCACCTTTTTCATGTTTGTTATTTTGAATTTGGCCCTTCAATGTAAGGGCTTGAGTAGGTGATTGGCTTCCTTGTCCTGATGTCATCTTCCTTCCACTCATTGATAGTTGTCTCTAGTAAACCATTTTTTATTACCCACAACAAGTCTTCTTCTGAATTATTTTCTTTCAAGAACTTTGAAGTTTCTTGATTCATTTATCTTCCATCATAGTTTTTTTCATCATAATTTTAGATTCTTCACAACCCTTTGTCAACTAGGCTAGAAAACCTAACGGCTAGGCTAGGCTAGCACTTTTAGGTTTTATTGGACTTATGACTAACAAAAATAATCCTTTGAAAGATAGGAGAACATTGGTGAGTTAAAGAGATCCTTCAATGAGTTTGCAGAAACCCTAATTCTTAAATTTATGCATAAATTGGCGAAACCCTAGAAACCCTAGGGCCAAAATTTCAAAATTCTTGGAATGTCTCTCTGATAGTCTCTGGAGATGCACTGGAGTAGTTTGTACTCTCCTATGACAAAATTCTCCCCAACGTTCAAGTGTTTAAGGGCTGAAACACCTCATAAAGGAAGGTCGTATGGATTTTATAGAAACCCTAGGAGGGTCGTACGGTTCTGCAGAAAAGAGAGGAGACTGGTAAATGCTTGTGCAATGGGTTCTTCAAGACCTATTCTCTGATACCATGTTTATTTTTCAATATGATAGGTTAATCATGTATTTCATTTCAATTTTCATTTGTATTAACCATAAACAAGAATGTTGCAACAACCAAGATCACAAGAAGAAACACCATGCACAAGAACACAAGAAGTATCTTGGGAAACCCTTCTCAACAAGGGAAGAAAACCTAGCCAAATACTTTTCTATATTATTCAAGATAAATACCTTCACCACCAAGAAATACCTAGCACACAAGAGGGTGCTTAAACCCTAGAAGACTAGTGCCCAAGAGAGGTGCACACTTCTCCCAAGTAAATGTACTTGCTGAAATTTCCAAACTTAGTTGAATGATATGATTCCATAATGGGGAATTTCCCTTTACTTATATTAGACATGTCCTATCAACTGAAGTGTCTATTGGATCCATAGGGCTGACCTCTCTAAGTCATATTATAATTATTATAATTATTATAATAATAATAATTATTATTATTATTATTAATATTATCCAGATTAATTATCTTTTACATTTATTATTAATCACATTAAGTTGGGGCTGACCTGTTGTTAAGAACCAAATATCAATATAGCATAGAAAAACCTCAGAATAAGTACTCAACGCCTTAAAAAAGAGATAAATTCAGATAATATTCCTCTTCGAGGGGGCAACCTCCTTATGCCCACATAAATGTCCAATTACAAGATGATTCCAAATGAAAATGTCTCCTTGGTATATATAGGAGACTAGGAGGTACAATTACAACTAATGGACTCAAGCCGACATAAATAAAATAACATTACTAATGTAATATTCCCCAATTAAGGGGTAATGAGCCATTATTTAGGGCTTAACATGCCCCTCCCCTTGAGACAAGTGTTGTCTGCAACGCTTGAGTAACTCTAGATGATTCTTTATAAAAGACTCATCTTTCCAAGTGGAATCTCTAGCCGGTAGTTTCCTCCATTTAATGAGATACTCTGAAATGGAACTATTCCTCAGCTGGAGAATTCTTGTGTCACTGATGGCTTCAGGATCCAATATTATTTTTCCTTCCTCGTCAAGTTCTAGCAATATAGTTTGAACTGGGATCTTGTCACCAATAAACTTCTCTAATCATGAAACATGGAAAACTGGGTGTACTCGTGAAGATGTAGGAAACTCCAATTTGTATGCCATAGTACCAATCTTTTGCAACACCTTATAAGGGCCATAGTACTTTGGTTATAATTTATTATCCTTCTTAGCTTGCTTGAGGGACATCTGTTTGTATGGTTGTAGTCCTTAAAAACCCCAATCCCCTACTTCAAAACTTGTTTCACTACGATGTTGATTTGCTTGTTGTTTCATGCGATTTTGGGTCCATGGTCAGGTTGTCCTTTAATATTTGGAGAACTTCGGGACGATTAGTCCTGATGATGAATCCTGATTCGGATTCGAAACGTCGACGACGAAATGATACAAACTGTGGATTATCCGAAGAACATTTGTGAAACTCCTCACCACAGAAACTTGAAAACAACAATTTGGAGAACTTGTTGTTGATGCTCGATGTGATCTTCCACTTCTTGAACCTTATATTTTTCTTTTAGAGAAGAAGTGATGGAAGGAGGGTGGTATCCATAGAGTGCCATAAATGGTGTCATTTTTGTTGCAGTATGAAAGGA
>ML798021.1:17070-28442 GCA_009831015.1 Picea engelmannii | reverse complement strand
TTGTAGAAGACTCTTCATAATAAGAGGCTTGATCTTCTGATGGCTTCTCTTCTGGCTCTATCTGTTCGACCTCCTGCATGAAATATTCACAATATTCTTTATTCCCAAATAGAACCTCCAATCTGGTCCATAATTCATTTGGATTTAATCCTTATGATTCTTCATATACTTGATGGAAAAGTTCGGGAGAAACAGACATGCCGATACTTCCTATGGCCATATATTTTCTATTGAGAAAATTAATTTTCTCATCGACAGAATCAGGCTCTACTTCCATTTCCATGGTTATTTGGTATAAGCCTCTACTTCTGAGAAGAAGTAGAATCTTTGGCTTCCATTCCAAATAGTTATGAGGCGTGAGAAGTATTTATGGCAAATAAAACATCTTTTGTTGTCTTCAATCTTTTGTAACTGCAAAAAATGATTTGGTGTAGATTTTTCTTAGCAGTCCGTCAGCTATGATACCATGTAAATGTGTTGAACCTGCACAGAATAGATCTAGCTAGAAAATACTACACACATTTGCAGAGAGAAATTAAGAAAGAAGAAGCAATATAGAAAGAATGGAAGAATTCTCATTAAACGTATTCCACACTCAAAGAATGAATAATTTACAAAATATATAGGATACATAAGTAACTAATGAGCCATAGTGGTGGTCTAGATTGATATGGACAGACACCAGCAATTACAAGAGTAAACTTCCACCTAGTCTAGTCTCTTAGGCAGTTACGGGAGTGAACTGCCACCTAGTTGAGTTAACTAGTCAACTAGTCTTCAATTAACTGATTGAACAAAGAGTAGTGAGTTGGTGATGATCCCAATGTTGCATGGTGAAAAAACCAATGCAACATCTAAACTCAACTCAACTAGTCAAACTAAAGTGTCAACTGAAAGAGAATATTCTCCAGGTGGAATATTCTCCCCTATAATATAGGAGACTGGATAATGATTAATTATGACTAATAAACAAGGAATAACCTTAGGAAAAATAAATCCTAGGTGTGTGTTAAGTAACTCCAAAAATATTCATCAGAGACGTAGAGTAATTTCTACTCCAAAATGAATTCTTTTGGATGCTTATCTTATATGTCTTATATTTACACAAGGAAGCACCATAAAGAGGACAGTTCAGGTTGGGAGATCAGTTTCAGGAAGAGTTCAGTCAGGGGGAGTATCCCCAAGGATAGTTCAATTAGGGGGAGCAGCCCCATATGGAAAGATACCTTTGCAATTTATGACAAAGTAGGAGAGATTTATCATATGGAGGATAGAAATGCTTAGAGAGAGCACAGAGGCATGGTTCCAAGGGGAGAAATGGTCATTGATGAAATACTGAAGTCATGAGGGGGATATGACTTCAGTATTTCATCAGAGTGTTTCCATCAATTCTAAAGGGGGAGATTGTTGATTAATTTTTTTGTTTGTCATTGATGTCAACCCTTAAAGAAATTCTGGTAGAAAATTTCGGTAGCACAAAGGTTAGGTAATGGACCCACGTTTGTTTGATGTATAATGGTATGATTTTTAATATATTTTAAGGTAAGACTATTATAGATGGATAGTACATGTCATTCTATTTCTGATGGTATATGGAACATCACATAACTCCTCACGGTTAGAGAGTTATGTCCATGTGAAGTTTGAGAACCCTCGTGAGTCATCTAGAAGCCCCAAAAGGTCAAAGTAGTTAAAGTGGTTGCAAAGAAGAAATTATTTAAATAATAAAGTGAAGTGATGAGTGTACTATAAGTCAAAGTGGATACAAAATAAATTATTTAAATAATAATTTAATGGAGAAATTACTAAGTGGACAAGTGGTTAGAAGTGGGTTAGCCCTAAAATAAGAAAAGTGGTTTAAGATGGTTAGAAGGTAACCCCTTGAGGAAACTACATAAAAGTATAAATAAGAGGAAAGGGTATCTCATTTAATCACACTTGAGCATATTGAATATCTACAAGTGACTGAGGTAAACATAGGTAACCAAGGGATATCTAAGGATAATTTCAGAGGGAAGGTGAAGTAAAGAAGGTTGAAATTCAAGGGAGGATAAATTATTTTGATGATGCTTTGTAAGGTATGTTATTTACAGGTCATATCACCATTTTCACAATAACTTGTTTTCTAGAATGATTTAGACTGCGCAATATGGAGGTCATTGAGGAAACATATCCAAGTATCTGTGATAAAAATTTAATCTTGTGGGTCATTGGATTTTTGGATTTACACTCCATGGAAAATAGGGTTTGTGGCTAGTCCTGAAACTAGTCTAAAACAAGTGTTTTGGGTAAAAACGTCATAAATTATTCATAACAGATCCAAATTTAGTAATACCAAATGTATTGGTTATAGTACATTCTGTAGTATTCATTGTACCATTTTCAAATCCATAAAACAAATATTCTATGCGGGGAACGCTTGAAAATTTCTCTCTCTAGAATAAGTCAGAATTCAACAAGGTATGCCACTTTTGTCTATAACTCCTTTTCTGAGAGGTTCCAAGCAGTGAAACCTGGAGGAATTGAATTAAATACATTGAAGAACATTTTTTACTACTTTCATATCTTTATTCATTACAGGTACATGGTTATGATTATTTCAAGTTAGGGTTGTTGACTAATCAAAAATTAGTCATGTGAGACTAAAGTAAAGTTTGATGAAAATTCTAGTCTCTTGTTGTTAAAGTTAAGGAAGGTTTGCAGGTATGTGATCATATACACTAGGTCTATTATAGAGTTACAAATCATATTTGTATGATGAAATTGATGAGGGATTTTGGTTGAGGTATATGTTGGGTACATGGTTGAGACAAGTAGTTGATGAGTTGGCACATACATGAGGTGTATAGTTGATGATATTGGTACATCTTGATGAGTCATAGTTTATGTGTATTTGATGCATGCTTGGTACATATTTGGTGCATGGTTGATGCACTCATTGATGCACTCCTATGACCAAATTTTCCACGGTTTTTCATTGCTATTTCCACACATATCCGTCACACTTTCCACGAAGGCAAACAATTTTTTTCGTGGTACTTTTTTTGTCGCTATATCTATGCATTCATTTTTCACGGAAACAGCGACGAAATCAGGCCGCCACGTGTCACCATATTAAAAAGAGGCATACTTTTTTTCAACGTACAAATCATGGCAATAGCAACGAAAAAAGTGTGTACATGTAAAACCCCACCACTGACTTGCGACGCATATGCCTTCTTGCAATGGCTAAAGCGTGGCAAGTAGCGATGAAAGATCATCACAATAGTGACGAACAAGTGTGGAAGAGTAAAAACACCTATCAGTAGCTTGTGACGTAGATGCCATACTTGTGACGATCTTATTGTCGCTATTGCCATGCCTTATGTAGGTTTAAAAAAAAAAATGATAGTTTTCCCCTGCTATCTAAGAAATCTCCTATCACATATTTTTGTGTGGATAAGGAAATCTCGGGTTTGACTTTGAAACATGGTCCTATATGAGGGCATCTGCTATCTCATTTTCCAACATTAAATAGGCAATCTCAATATTATTAGCAAATTTTGTGTATTTAACTATCACTGGAGAATCAATGAGAGCATCATTAAGTTTGTGCATTTTTGTATTCAAAAATGGACTTTAAACAACAAAAAATATTGATTTCGTGAAGACTTATGTCGTCAAATTCCGGCGAAAAAAAACATTCCGTAGAACAATTAGACAACGCCCAATTTTCCATGTCGATTTTTAAGTGGGTGTGGGAGCATCTCAACTCCAAATTCTCACACCTACCAATGTTTTCGCCATCCATTCGAATTTTCCATGTCGATTTTGAAGTGGGTGTGGAAGCATATCAACTCCAAATTATCACACCTACCAACTTTCTCGCCATCCATTCGAAGAACCGTGGAAAATTTGGTCATGCAGCTTGAATATAGATAGTTTCAGGCTATGTCGATCAGTCGACCTACAAAGAAAAGGAACAATTATTGATCAAAGATAACCCTTATTTCTATAATTACAAGGTTAGGAGAGAATTCATGGGCCTAATATATGTTTTATTATGAAGATATTGAGACATGGGCACATAGGTAGAACCCATATATGTTACAATCAACCAATTTAATTGCACTAGTATTGGAGCGAGAGTTGCAACAATGTCCAAAAGGTTCAAAATCTAGGTAATGGTCATATAGTAATAAGAGAAGGGAATAAATACGAAAAGCACAATGCACCTATATCTAAAGTTCAAACCATTAAAAGTTATTAAGCAACAATTTCAAGAAAGCTTGATGAAGTAGCACGATACTTCTATCTAGTGACATGCAATGACATGTGAACAATTGATTTGTTAAGTTGAAGCACAATTAGAAGTCTCTCGATTCATGTTCCTTGAAAATATGGATGGATACAATGTGTCACTGTAAGGTCATCAATGTTTGTCTTTCCTAAAACACATGTTACAACGTACTATAAACAATGCAAAGTGAAGGAACCTTGAAGCGAGATAGACTTAGGGAAGCATGACATTGAGAAGCCAATAAACCTAGGAAAGTGTGAGAAGGAATATGGAACTTATGATTTAATTCTCTGATGTTGTAGAGACATAATGTATTTTTGGACATGAATACTATCATTATTTTTGACAATTTTCATTACTTGTTGAAACTCGACAAAAAAAAAGACAATCTACAAATTAAGTTAATTAGATATTCAATTATTTTTGAACTTTATCACTAGTATCAAGAGGTTAATAACATGTGCTCCTTGCTCAAGGGACTTTTGGAGACATTGTGGGACAATATTGGATGAAATAGACCTAATTTTCAAGACAATGAAGATGCACATACACAAGTACAACAAAGAGCTAGTTTGGCTTATCATTTTTGAGAGAGCCAAATGTTATGTCCATTTTATTCTTTTGTACATTTAAGCATAAATCCATTACAAAAACATCAAATTAAAACATAGTCAAAGAGTTGCTTGTTCCTTCATTAAATCAAATGCTACAAATTAGAAACAATTGCATTATAGGAAATAGTAGAAAGCAAAGGGTTACTACTTGTTCTTATGGTAATTGGAAGGTCTCTACATGATAAACCCCATGAAACATGGATGAATGTGCAGTACATGCTTTCTCAAGGGAAAACAATACATGATTATCAATAAATAACACTTCTAAAAAGCATAGTTATCTTTGAAGAAGTCTATGAATGTTTTTTGGACATGGGAATATTTTTAGAAGCTAACATATTCGTTGATCCATTCTTAGACTTGGGGTTTTATGCTCATAAGTTGAAAAGGAAAATTGCTTACATAATCTCAACAAAACTTGCAAGTCAAATATTTTGAATCTAGTAAGCAATCAAAAGAGTGGATGAGCTAAAAATATTGTGTCTTTTATTGAGCATGGTGTACTATGACAATGGGCTATCTATTGGATAGAAAAACCTTATAGTTTATAGACACCACAACAACAAAAAATGCCTTAGAAAACCAATTTTTTTGTTAATGTGCAATGGCCTCTCGATTGAACCAAGGTTGTTGTGGAACATGCCTCTTCCCTCCTGATAGTGGAATGAATTTGGGGTGATCAACTTGAATATTCTACACTTAAGAAGTGCATCGCTCCAGGTCAATAGGTGCTTAGACTAAAAGAAAGCTTGCGAAGGGAACAAGTTAACTCCTCCACTCTATATCAAGGTTCATAAAATGAAGGGAGAAAGCTTGAATTAAAAGAAAGATTGAACAAGTGAACTCCTCCACTCTATATTGCTATTGCCACACATATCCCTCCAAGAGGTCAATTCATTTAGTTGGATATGAGTGTGCTAGGCCTCCAAAGGCCAAGTGTCTTTAATCACCACCAAACCCTAGCCCTAGGGTGACGTCAAGCCCTCAAAGGTGACGTTTTGGACTCTAAAGGAAAGTTGTTTGGATTGTAGGGGATAGGTGAGATCCTCCAAGGTGTCTCTTAGGCCTCCAAAGGCATATCATCACCATCCAGTGTGTGGGCCCTAGTATCCAACATGTGGGCTTCAAGCCCTAAGGAAGCCCAAGCTAGGCTTGTTCTTCCAAACATGTCCACCAAACAAGGTCTTGCAAAGACAATGAATACACCCTCCAAGGATCTGAATTCAAATGCATAATGATGAGTAAACCAAATCAATAAAAGAGCCTCCATTTCTTCTCCATTTGTCTTGTGTACTAGGTACCCATAGAAGGATTTGATTCTTGTCGAAACTAAAATTCCCTACAATTTGGAACATTTACATGTTCCCCTTTACACAAACCACATCTTATTCCCTTCAACCACATGTAAGGACTCTTGAAAATTTGGGGAATGAGAGCATGGGTCAAGTATATAGGTGGATTTTGTACTAGGGTGCATAGAGAACCAAATCCTCCCAACTTAATGGACCTAAAAATAATATAAAATCTAATGAAGAACTAAGTGCTAGGTATGTGGGATGACTAAGGAATTTGGGGGAAACATAAAGAGATAAATCCTCTAATATATATGAACCTAAGAAATATACAAAATACAATTTATCTTAAGTTGTTGGGCTTGTTTATGCTACTCGTGCTTTTCCATTCTAGCCTTGGTTGCTTTGGAGGTGTTAGGTATCCTATATATGGAATTTTTGAAAAACATTAGATATCGGAATTGTTACTTAAAACAAGAAAGAAAAACATAAATGAGCATATTTCACTAATAATATGAAATGTGTTGTACCTTGCTTGACCAGCTAGTGGATGTCTTCCTTGTTTTTTAAACAATTTCTCCTTTGCATCCTCTATCAGGGCCTTCCACTCTTTCTCTGGAGCCATGGGAGGGTGCTCATGCTTGAGGTCTAACTGCAATTTCTCCCTATGTTGGGCCGTGGTATATTTTAAATTCTCGTCGGATAACTTTGTAACCACTTTCTTATTGAACATATTGTCAAACAAGTTTACCATGTGGTCTATCAATTCATCTTTCTTTTTTCTATCTTGGCCATTCCACCGTGTGTGAATGGTGGGGCCAAACATCTCCAATGCTTTTTCATTCAAGTTTCTATAGAAAACATTGTTTCCTACAGAAACGTGTTATCCATTAATTTATAATAATCTCAACAAATGTCCATTTCAATTTCATGATAAAAATGAATCAATTAATTAACAAATACCTGCAATCTTTTGAATCTTGATCGAAACACATGCGGCATCCACCAGAAATGTGAGATCTAGTGATCTGGTTCTTTTAATTCATTTTTCTCCATGCAGAATAGCTTCCTCTCCATCTACAGTACGTTCCTCTCTGGAGTCATGTGGAGTCCCAAGATCTGGCTCATCATACTCCGACACGTCATGCCAGTCAACATCATTGTTCTCATCAATGGATTCGAGGGGAACCTCAGGAGGGTCAAAAACTCTCACTTGTACTTTGCTATGTCGAATTTTTTGTTGCATTAGAGCATCGTTGCTACCTATAGCAGTTGCGGGATCGGCAGGTTCACGGGGCACGAGGTTTAAAAACTCCTACAAATGGAAAAATTTACTTTATCATATCATATAGAAAATATAAAACAAAAAAATGGATATGAAATTGTCATAGCTGATAAAAATATGTGAAGATGACACTTACCCCAAAATTAGTTATTAGATTCTGTAGCTCTACAATTCTTGCCCTATCCTTCTATGTCAGGTGTATTTTGCGAAACAAACATAAATATTCTATGTTTTCCTTCTTCAAGTCCTTCGCGACAGTTGTTATTGGGTCAGTGGAATAAAATATTTTGACCTCGTCAAGATCCTCAGTGGGTGCCTTCCCATGTTGACCATGCCACAATACATTGATGAATAAAATTAATGAGATGAACTTTAACATTTGAGAAATTTAGTTATTGTAGTCATAAGTTATTACTATATTTAGCATTTACCTATTGAGGCACAGCGGGTGCCTTTCCACAGTCACCCTGGACAGATGTAGCATGTGATTTTCTACGATCACCCTGGACAGAAGTTGACACAATAAATCCATCAACAAAAGTTATGAAATTCACCTGTAACATTAAAAAAATGAAATATTGTAGTAATATCAGAAAACAAATAATGAAATTTCAAAATTTTAGTTGTTGTAATCATAAGTTGTTACTATATTTAACATTTACCTGCTAAGGCATAGCGGGTGCATTTCCACGGTCACCCTAGACAGATGTAGCGGGTGATTTTCCACGGTCATCCTAGACAGAATTTGACACAATAAATCAATCAACAAAAGTTATGAAATTCACCTCTAACATTAAAAAAATGAAATATTGCATTAATATCAAAAACTAAATAATGAAATTTCAGAAATGTAGTTGTTGTAGTCATAAGTTGTTACTATATTTAACATTTACCTGCTGAGGCACAGCGAGTGCATTTCCACATTCACCCTGGACAGATGTAGCGGGTGATTTTACATGGTCACCCTGGATAGAAGTTAACACAATAAATCAATCAACAAAAGTTATGAAATTCACCTGTAACATTAAAAAAAATGAAATATTGTCGTAATATCATAAAATAAATAATGAAATTTCAGAAATTTAGTTGTTGTAGTCATAAGTTGTTACTATATTTAACATTTACCTGTTGAAGCACAGCGGGTGCAATTCCACGGTCACCCTGGACAGATGTTGACACAATAAATTAATCAACAAGAGTTATGAAAGTAATTGTAACATTAAAAAAATGAAATATTGCAGTAATATCAGAAAATAAATAATGAAAAATGAAATATATGCAGTAAAAAATTGAAATATTGCAGCGATAAATTATAACAATGATTGATCAAAGGTTGAGTTGAATGGTATGTAATATATTTACCCCCATATCCGTACCCCCTCCATCTATTCGATTTAAGTTGTAATCGATCAACAACTCTTCATCTAGAACTATTGTTTTTGTTGCACATACAAATATATGATTTCCTTCGCGTCCCTCAAATATGCAATTCAGTTTATTAGTTGTTGCCACTAGTTGTGTACTATTTATAAAGCCTACAATGTTTCCAGTATCTTTTGGCCTTCCATCAATATACATAGTTTCCCCTTTATTTTGATTTTTATCTACTAGTTGTATATAATTTGTGGCAACTTCGTATCTCTGCATACTTTGCGTATATCGTACCAACATCAACCAGTGATTGTATTTGTATAATGGTCTGATATACTCCATCAATTCAATTACAGTTCCATAGCCAACATTTATTCCATCCATGGAAAATAACCCCAATCCATGTAAGGACAAAGGAGCAATGTGATACATCCTCCCATTGATGAAGAAATATGTTTCCACTTCAGGTAGCTCCTTAGGTGCCCATCATTGCAATAGATGTCTATACCTCAAGGGAAAATGAATGTCACTTATGCTCTCAGCATCATAATTATATGACCCTCTGTTGGCAATAAAAGTTTACATGCGTATATGAAATATTTTCCTTACCTTTTCAGATCTAGTTGATCTAGAACCGGTAGATCTAGTACAACACGTCTCACTTTTAACCTCTCTTAGTATATCTTGATCATCACTTGAGGAATATAGATCCGACAGATACCTATTTGGTGGTACCTACACTCGTTAAAATAAGAAGATAATTTATCGTGTGAATATAAGTTTATGGTACCAACACTCGAAAAAATGAGAAGATAAGTTAGTGAGCAAATATTTAGGGAACCCATGTTTTGCTTGGAGAATATACTTGATTCTATTGTGTGTAACAAACTTATTGGGGTCCTTGTTTACTTGATTTATATCATACTTGGCATCCCTTTATTGTTATCTTGGTATGCTTTGGGGTGTGAGTCTTCTATTTTATAGTTGCATAGTTGCATAAGTTGCATATAGTTGCATATAGTTTCATAAGTTGCAAATAGTTGCATATAGTTGCATAACTTGCATATAGTTGCATATAGTTGCATAAGTTGCATAGTTGCATATAGTTGCATAGTTGCATATAGTTGCATAGTTTCATATAGTTTCATAAGTTGCATTGTTGCATAAAGTTGTGTAGTTTCATAAAGTTTCATAATTTGCATAGTTGCATAACTTTCATAGTTGAATAACTTGCATAAGTTTCATAAGTTCCATAGCTGCATAAACTTGCATATAGTTGTATAGTTGCATAAGTTTCATGTTGCATAAAGTTGCATAAAGTTCACAAGAGGAGCACCCAAAGGCAAGTCGTGTTGGTAAGAGGAGCGCCCAACCAACAAAACCGAAAGAGCCAGTGGCACAGGTGTGGTGGGAAAAAACCTTGGGGTTTCCCGAATGCAAGGAAAACTTGGGGTTTCCAGAGGCAACGCAAGGAAAGTTGGAAAGAGGGGCACCCAAAGGCAAGCCAAGTAAGAAAGAGGAGTTCCCAACCAAAAAAACCGAGGAGCCAGCGACACAACTCACATCTGGAAAGAAACTTGGGGTTTCCCAAAGCCAACGCAAACATGGGGTTTTGCTACGACACACCAAGGTGAGTTGAAAATATAGGCTCCCGGAGGCATGGCAAGAGATAGAGATGACATCAATGAAGGGAGTCCAAATGAAAGGCAGGCAGAGTTGGTAAATAGGGGGGGAGAAAGGCTAGGCAAAGCGAGTTGGCAAGATGGGAAACCACATGAGGAAACATGAAGAAAAGGAAGCAATGCACGCAAAGGCGGGGCAGCGTTATTTCGCAAGATGTGCGCCTAACCAACAAAACTGAAGAGCCAGCGACACAACTCATGTGGGAAAAAAATTGGGGTTTCCATAAGGCAAGGAAGGGCGATTTGGAAAGATGGTCACACAAAGGCAAGGCAAGTGGGCAATTTGGGCGTGCAAAGGCAAGCAGACTTGGAAAGATGGGTGCCCACAAGAGAAGTCATTGTGAAAATGAGGCAAGATGCCCAAATGCAACGAGAGGCGAGTTGGAAAGATGGGCACCTAAACACAACGCAAGGTGAGTTGGCAAGATGGGCACTCAAATGCAATGCAAGGCAATTTGGCAAGATGGGCGCCCAAACGCAACGCAAGGGAAGTTCGCAAGATGGGCGCCCAAACAAAACACAAGGCGAGTTCAATCCCTCTTACACTTCATTCACTTGGTTTCTTTAGGGTAATATATGTTCCTTATTTATTGAATGAGTATGTAGGGGTGTTACAGGATGCATCCCATTCCCAAAAATTAGGAAATGTAGTAGATGATAAGGAAAGCACAGTGGAAACGATCTCTAAATAGAGGAAGGTTGTCTATTTAGTTGATAAAATTAGGGAAAGTAAGATAAACAATAGGACTAGTATAGTAAAGTTAAGGAATGAGAGGATGGATGTGGAAATAGACTAAGTAGGTATAAATGAAAACAACCCAGTGTATGCAAAAACAACGTTGATAAGAA
>ML798020.1:1023065-1046537 GCA_009831015.1 Picea engelmannii | reverse complement strand
AAATGGTTGATTTCGTTGAAGATGAGAGAAATGGGTAGGACCTCAGTTGTATGAGATTCCAGTTCTGAATAATACGGTAAAAATCCCTTTGGAATGAAGCAATGGGTAAATCGATTTGAGAAAGGAAACATTGGGAGATGCATTGTTGGAATTTGTGCCAAAGGATGTCTTTTTATTGCATTGCTACAACAAGGATTCGATGAAGAAAATCAGGTAGATGGTGTTGTTGACCAACATTGGAAGATTCAATCAAGTTATGCAATTTAGGAGTCTTCTGGTTGAAACTTTGAAGGAAAGGAAGGGCATTAGATTTAATGTCTGCGCAGAGATGTTGAGGAAGGAAACACATCAAGCAATAGATCGTGCCAAGCAAAGGTTAAGTTCATAGCAGAAAAACTATTTTTTGTAGAGTTAAGAGTAGTTGAAGAAGTTGTTGGGTGAGTAAAAGTCAAAGACTTTTATATATTAGCATCGCTGCAAGAAGACTGGTAAGAAGATTGTGAACCATTGTTATTTATTTCTCTCATAGAAATCGAGTTTGGAAAACAAAGGAGAATGTGTTGCCATCGGGCACATTTTCCTAAGTCGTGGTTATTTGATAGACCTGTTAGAATGTATTTGATAAGTTTGTAACCTGAGTGCTCAATCATGTTTACAAGTGTGGCATTGGGTTTCTATAGAATTAATATCTATTTTATTGTTGGGCCATAGACAATGGCATATGAATGAAAGCATAAGTCTGTTAGCAAACATAACATCTAATTGAAGAGCGCCCAATTATGTGTGTGGATTCCATGTTTGATGAGCACAAGCAAAGAAATAATCTCTATTGAGATAAGAAATTGATCATTCATCCTAGAGTTGGGTATGTATGTTGTATAAAAACCAAGCAACATTTTTGGAATCTCTGTAGTGCATATATGGTTATGGTAAGTGGTACTCCTGGAAACCCATTTGAGTTATAGATAGTTTCACTGTGTTAATTGTAGTGAATGAATGCCATTGAATGGTATGAACATGAAGTGTTGGGCTATTGGTGAATAAATGAGAAGGACGAGATCGGTGGTTGAAGATCAAGAGAGGCTAATTTCATGTAGCTTTGTTACCAGAAATTCAGGTAGCTCAATCCTAATAAATCTAATACCGGAAATTGGAAGAGAGTCTCAAAGAGGGGTTGAACCTAGTGAGAACTTGTAGAAACAATTCCAGAGGAATAGAAATAGAGCAGGCCTAGGGTTCTAGGTTGGCATCAATTGGTATCAAAGCAGGAAATATCTTCCAGGTAGAAAGTGGAGAAAGGAATTTGAAGATAGAGTTGAGGAAGGTTATATGTGGTGTTCAAGAAAGAACACTAATACTCTTGGTAAGAGTAAGAAAGATTGAAGACTCTGGTAGTAAAGGGGGAGACAAGAATTATATAGAAGAGAAATGCAGGCAGAGAGATGCAATTCCAACTGAGTATTAGAGCTAGGCATAATTATTTGAAATGACCTTGAAGGAATCTTGCAGAGATTGGCAACAATGAATTCAAAGTTCTGAGAGAAGCAAGTCTATCGAGATCTGACAAGTAAATGGTCTTTAGGTTTTAACATTGTTAAATGCGTAGGTAGCAACAGTTGATAAGTTATTTCAACAAAAGATCACAACTTTGAAGCAATGATAGAGGAAGTAAGTAGATACTTCCAAGTGAAAGAGAAATGTGGCATAAGAACCTTAATTGTTCTAGTTGAGGTTGGAATGAGGGAGGACAAGTAGATGTTCTTAGAAGACGGTGATTTGGAGCAGATAACATTCTTGGTTTGTAGATCCAAATCATAGAGGAAATGGTTCCTAGGAGAATGGAAGCCTAGAAGGAGAAAAGAGAATGGTCAAGAGGTTCTAGTGGGAGAACCAATGTTACTAAAAGACCAAGTTCAGGAAGAGAAGCTTGGTGAGGCATTTATAGAAGGATGAGGTAAAATTTCTATTGAAGAGGCTTTGGCACAACTCACCATGAGTGTGAAGAAGCTTATTTATATGGAGAAGAAGGTGATTATTGATAGTCATTGCAGAAGTTTCGAGAGAAGCCACAGTAGAGGGAAAGAAGGTGCCAAGGAAAATTGCATAAGAAAGAAGATGAATGAGGAAGAGTGTGATAGAGAGATAGCCGAGATAATAATCCATCTTGATTTGTTGATGGAGATGCTACAGAGAAGTGATGAAGTCCAGAGGTGTGGAGGGACTATGAGGAAGAAGGTGAAGGGGCATAGGCTGCAAGTGAAGTGGGAGCATAGGTTGTATGGTCAATTGAAGGAAGAATTACTCAGAGAAGCTGAGTATCACGAAGACGTTATGGTATGTGAACCAGAACATGAACCATTGCTTGGTGAAGATGACAATGATACTAAGGAGGAGCATGTTGAGAGTTTCATACATTGTTTGGAAGACCAACATGAAAATTTGATGGCGGGACCATCTGGTGAGGCTAAAGAGACTATTGATTTTAAATCTAATAATTGGTGTGTGAATGCAGGGTATGTAGGTTTAGATGATGGAGAGTTTCCTCATGAAGGAAATAATACTGAAATTCCAATCAATGGAATTGTGGATGGAAATCTAGTACGAGAAGGAAGAAACTTAGAATTTGAGGAAGATCATGAACCAAATGGGTGTTCCATGGATGAAGAGGAATTCATGATGATGTTTCTAAGGAGGTATTGTATTCCTGAGGTTAATGATTGGTGTATGCATTAAAATTATGAAGTAGATGAAAGTGGACAGTTTTCTACCGTTTTCATGAAGAATGATGAAGGTGATGAGGTCATGCATGATGATGAATTCCTCTCAGATGAAGATAGTTTTAAACTATTACAACATAAGGAATGCATAGATGCATTACTTAACAAAGGGAAAGTTCAGTATGAAGATTGTGTTACAGAAAAGAATGAGCACAAAAATTTTCTTGGTGTGGCAAGAGAGGACAAAAGAAAGGAAGAAGTGAGTTTAGTTGTAGGTTTGAAGACTGTTGGAGTTGAAGACAACCAAGATGAAGAACAACCATTGAAGGTTGCTACAACAAATGAAAAATATTTCATAGAGGTGGAAAATCAGAAATCACTAAAGGGAGAACCACAATCCTTAGAGGATTGGCAGTTAGATAATACAATTGGTAAATATGTGTGGAGATTTCAAGTATAACTCTAGGTGGAATCATTGATTTCTATGAGGAGATGAAAATTATGGAAAGAAGAGTGCTTGAACAGAAGGTTCAAATTCAATATGTAAAACTGAAATTAAAAGAAGAAGAAATTGTTTTGGGAACCAATAATGAGAAGGAGGCTGCAAAATGAAATCATCAATATCTAAGGAAAGTGTATGAATCAAAGGTTAGTAAGATTTTTGTGACTCTTGTGCACAAATAAGGTGTGCAACAACAAGTGGGAGATGACAATAAGCTTCAAAAGTCAAAGACAAGAGTAGATGAGGAAATTGATAAGTTGTGGATATTAATGAAGGGAATAACTAGAAGAATGTACAACAAAGGGAGAAGGAAAATCATCAGTAAGGAGAAGTTGAATGAAAGGGATTACGCTAGCAAAATGTATGGAAAACAAGAAAACACAGTTTGGGATTCTAGAAGATTGAAGATATTGATAAAATAAGGATGCAACAAAGAAAATGGACAACTGCAACATAAAGTTTGGGATCCAGGAGGATTCAAGTACTTAAGGCACATAACCAGGAGGTCATAAATTCTTTCTACCTCAGGAGTCTGATGCAGGAGCATCTTGCTCTTATGAAAATCTTCAAAGTGTTAATTGGACCTTGGGGTCTTGATATTTTCCGAGAGAGTGGTTTCATTTTAAAAACATTGTAAATGTTAGAGTTGCAAAGTAAGAGTAGAAGATTCTAAAGTAATGAGGTGTCAAATCCATTAATTAGAAGATAAATTATTGTAACCGAATCTGCATTAGGTAGCATAATTCAATGGGGCTTGGTTTATGCACATTAAAGAGGATAGAGTCAAATAACTATTTTGGGAATTATTTATTAGAGATCTAGGAAGCTTGTTAGGGTTTTAGTAAGTTGAAAGATGAGTTTCTATGGCCAAGAAGAGAAGATTTTGGCCATAGAAGAAGCTAGGTAATGTTTTTTTTGTTGAGCATGTACAATTTGTTTTATTAATGAAAGGAAAATTCACCATTCCTGGGTGTGTGGTTATGCATATTTGTGAATGTTAATTTAATGATGAATATTGATTGATTGAGAAATTTGTGTTTGACTATATGTAACCCTGATTGAAAAGAAATTTCCATTTGGTTAGATTGTTGGTGGGTAATGAAATGGTTGATTTCATTGAAGAACAGAGAACCGGGTAGAACCTCAGCTGTATGAGATTCTAGTTCTGAATAATAGGGTAAAAATCCCTTTGGAATGAATCGATGGGTAAATTGATTTGAGAAAGGAAATGTTGGGAGATGAGTTGTTGGAATTTGTGCTAGAGGATGTCTATTTATTGCATTGCTACAGCAAGGATTTGATGAAGAAAATCGAGTTGATGGTGGTGTTGACCAACATTGGAATATTCAGTCAAGTTATGTGATTTAGGAGTCTTCTGGTTGCAACTTTGAAGGAAAGGAAGGGCATTAGATTTAGTGTCTGCGTAGAGATATTGAGGAAGGAAATAAATCGAGCAATAGATTGTGCCAAAAAAAGATTAAGTTCATAGCAGAAATGCTATTTGTTGCAGAGTTAGGAGTAGTTGAAGAAGTCGTTGGGTGCTCATAAAAGTCAAAGAATTTTATGTATTAGCATCACTGCAAGAAGACTAGTAAGAATATTGTGAACCATTTTTATTTATTTGTCTCATAGAAATCAAGTTTGGAAAACAAAGGAGAATGTGTTTCCATAGAGCATGATTTCCTAAGTCAGGGTTCTTTGATATACCAGTTAGAACGTATTTGATAAGTTTGTAACCTGAGTGCTCAATCGTGTTTACAAGCGTGGAATTGGGTTGCTATAGACTTAATATCTATTTGATTATTGGACCATAGATAGTGGCATATGAATGAAAGCATAAGTCTGTTAGAAAACAGAGCATCTAATTGAGGAGCACCCAGTTATGTGTGTGGAGTCCATGCTTGATGAGCACAAGCAAATAAGTAATATTTGTTGAGATAATAAATTGATCATTCAAACTGGATTAGGGTATGTATGTTGTAGAAAAACCCCGCAACATTTTTGGAATCTCTATAGTGCATATATGGTTCTGGTAAGTGGTACTCCTGGAAACTCATTTGAGTTATAGACAGTTTCACTGTGTTGGTTGTAGTGAATGGATGCCATTGAATGGTATGAACATGAAGTGTTGGGATATTGGTGAAAAAATGAGGAGGACAAGCTCTGTGGTTGAAGATCGAGAGAAGTTGATTTCCTGTATCTTTTCTACTAGAAATTCAGGTAGCTCAATCCTAATAAATTTAATACTGGAAATTGGAAGAGAGTCTCAAAGAGGGGTTGAAACCAGTGAGAACTTGTAGAAACAATTTAAAAGGAATAGAAATAGAGCATGCCTAGGGTTCTAGGTTTGCATCAACAAGTGCCAAGGTGTCATAGATGAGGTTGAATCCTGCGGAGCATGCCCCATGTGTACTAAAACCACATAAAAAAATTGTTTGTAGATCCTTAACACCATATATCTTCTTCAACTTATGTTGGATTTTAGGGGTTGAAAGGTTAAGCATTCCATGATGAAGAATGTCTATCACAMATTTCTTTGGGKCAAAACGATGATTGGTTATGATTTTTTGGGTGTGGAAGGTTGCTTGTGTTCTTAAGTAACCCATTGGTGCTCCTTTCTATGAAATCGTGACAAAATAATGATGGTTAGAAGATAGAGCAATAATTATTTCATAAAAAAAAATGAAATTTAATCTTGAAATGTATAAAGATAATAATATAGACAAGAATTGAACTTCACCATACAATACAAAACCTTAGATAAATAAAAAAAGACAAAACAATACCAACAAGATAGACATGATAAAGCTATTAACAAATTGAGCGAGTGTGATCCTCGTTAGGTAAGTTTAAAAACCTTGCATAGGCACAATCTAACATCCAACTCGAGACATATTGGGAGGGTGTTGTAAGGAACTAGTTCCCTCCACCATTTATAGTTGTGAGGCGCCCCAATTTTTGACTTCAACAAAGACACATGTACCAAGATTATGAGTTAGAGAACAATCATCACATCGTCTCATAAATGACCCCCTTGAAAATTGATCTTAATAAGGGAAAAACGACATAAACAAACATTATGAATTCATTTAACACTTTTACAAAAATACAAATAAATGACTTAGCTTGTGGGAGTTTGGATACCCAGCTCAGTGAGGAGTGGTAGCTTGGCCTTGCGAGGTGAGCTGGGAGCTAGATGAATCTTTGGATAGTGTGTGTGGCCCATTTGCGGCTTGGGGAGCTAAGGGGGAAGAAGAGTACCCATAGCATTGGTTGGGAGGTACCGGTGAAGTCTCGTCGGTCGGCAAGCGGGAGTTGCACGGAGCACGCGAGACGTCACTCAGAGCGGGTGATCAGGCAATGGTACGCTCTCTTCATTTTTGTATGGTAGATTGTTGTAGGATTTATGCTTGGATCTGCATGATTAATGGAGTAAGTAAACTAATTGTCTAGATTGATGACTAAATTTCTTTCATAGCCTAGCTCAATGATTGATTGACTCTCATGGCCTTCGTTTCTCCGCATGTCTTGACCTCCTTGTGGTGTTTGATTGTGACCATTGTGGTGGTTTTGCCTATCATCCCTAGCTCATCAGTCCTTTCCTGGGCAGTCGTCCAGGAGCTTGATCTACGATCATCGCTTCGGCATTAATAGACCTATGGATCTCAACGCCTTGCCTTTCTGTGCGAGGATGATGAGAAAAGGACAAACCTATCAACCGTCTACCTCCGTTGTTGTCCTTGGATGATTGGATCATTTCGGTTCTCTTATTGTTGTCTACATTTTGTATTTGTATTCTGGAAATGGAAAAACAAATTGATTCATGTATGCATTTTGTATTGGTATTCTGGCAATGGAAAAACAAATTGATTCATGTCTGCATTTTGTATTTGTATTCTGGCAATGGAAAAATGAATTGATTCATGTCTTCATTTTGTATTGGTATTCTGGCGATGGAAAAACGAATTGATTCATGTCTGCATTTTATATTGGTATTCGGGCAATGGAAAAATGAATTGATTCATGTTTGCATTTGGTATTGGTATCCTGGAAATGGAAAAAGCGTTTTTTCTTTTAAATGTTGCCAGAGATTTCCATTTTAAATGCCCACATTTTGCTTTCAAATGAGACAGAGATTGTCGTTTAAAATTGCCCACGTTTTTTCTTTCAAATGAGACTGAGTTTGTTGTTTTAAATTCCCACGTTTTGCCTTCAAATGAGACCGAGATTGTTGTTTTAATTGCTCACGTTTTTTCTTTCAGAGGAGACTGAGTTTACTGTTCTAAATGCCCACGTTTTTGCTTTAAACCGCTTTCCCGAGCTTGCTTTAATTACCATGATTATTTACCAAATTTATTACCATGACTCGTGACTAAATTTATGACCATGATTTTGTTTACCACAAATTTATTACCAGATTTTATTACCACGCTTTATTACCTCAGATTTTACCTCCTTCCTGTTACTGCCTTAATGCACACGTTTTTCCCTTATGGTGTAACGTATTGGTGTCTAGTTGACTACGTGATGTTGAGTGGTTACGACTTGCCCTCTAAAGGTGGTTGACTTGTTGTTGCATGGATACATTTTCCATTAAGTTATTTACTGCGTTTTGTTGACATGGGGAACATCGTTGCCTTGGATTCGATGACTGCGTTTTCCAGTCATTCACCCCCAAATTCCTCTAATTGTGGAATGTGTTGCAATCAGATGGCCACGAGTTTCCTAATTTGTTGACCACGCCTTTTAACCTATAAATGACTTCAGTCTAGGCAACCAACTAATGCTTCAATGTTTATGCCAGGGTTTTAACCTTTACCTGGCAGTGACTCTTATTGAAGGTGTGTGGCAGTAAATCTATTTAGGTGCATGGCCTTGGTCTCTCGTTGATTGTATATGGTGTTATGTCTCTTACACTTCTTAGCTGATTTCTTTAATGTTGTGGGCAGCTGTCATTTTGGTACAATGAGTAAAGATAGATGCATGTGGAATTTATTGAGTTAATAAGTGTATAGTTGTAGCTTTCTGAATTGATGTAGTTAATGCTGTTTTTTCTATTTTAATTGTCATGTTAATGGTCATATAATTGCCTTGTTATTTCTATATTAATTGTTAAGTAACCGCTATGTTAATTTCCTCGATAAATTGCTCCAACCCTGCTAATAGTTAGTAGTTTCCTTCTAATATTATTAGACAGATAGTATTGTTAGTTTGGTCAATATAACTAGACTACATGCTAAGATTTAATTGTTCATAAGTGTTATAATGGTATAATTCTACTTAATATTGTAAATGTTGTTATTTAAGTTAATGTCTAGTTGGGTGGAGAATTTGGATTAACATAGACTTGACCGATTAGGTTGTGTTAAAGATTAAAATTGATTGGTGAGTAAGGACTGGATTGCAGATTTTAGACTCATTGAATTGAATTATAATTGAGGTTAGATGGCATTTATAATTATAGTTTTAGTATTGACCACTTAGATTTGAAAAATTAATTGTATTAACGTTTATTTAGCGGACACATTATTGTCTAATTGTAACTTGACGTGCCCCGTTAGAATGGAACCCTTGTTAAAATTGAATGTAGTCATAGACCGGTTAGACTGGGTGATTGGTGGGGGTGGGGACGATGTCGTGTGGGCTAGCGTCACCACTTATCTTCGTCCTCTTGTGTCTCGTCAACCTTTGTGTGGGGTAGGTATAGTCTCCCAGTCAGTATTCGGTTCCTAGCTCATCAGATTTTTCTTGAGTCTTGGTCCCTTTTGTTTTGTGCCAAGGTTATTGACGCATCTGTCATCCAGGGAACGACATGATTCCTGATGACGGGATCATGGCGCACCTTGGGGATAGCGACGAACGAGATCTTGGACGGAGTAGGTTATTTTGTGTGAGTTATGACGAGCGTGCAAGTTTCTCTTGGCACAAGGGCCTAACGCCTTCAGGCGTTAGGTCCGCGTGCCTTGAGGTTCTAGTATTTGTCCATCTAGGCCGTGATGTCGGGATGGGCATGTTGTCCCTTAGCTTGTAGGCGTGGTCATGTTTGCGTCAGAAGGGTAGTCGTTCCTCCTTGTTGGTCTACGCTTGATTCACCCAGTTTCCCTTGTGTTAGTGAGTGGAGTCATAGTTGCATGTTTGCCTAGAATGTATGCTTGCGTTCGTCGTCAGTGGTGTGGTTAAACTGTTGTTGTCATCGCCTTCTTGCCTCTTAACTCTTGAAAACAAAAACAAAAATTGCTTCGCTTGTTGTCGTAACGAAGAGGGGTCGTTACAAAAACAACTAGCAAATCACAATAAAAAATAATGGCCACAGATAAGAAGACATCATGAATTTCTTTCCCACTTAATATAATGTAATCTTCTAGTAAATTGTTTTTTATTTTTTTTCCCAAAAAATAAATTTGGGCATAGAAGGAAGAAAACAACTAACAAATCACATGAAAAAATAATGGCCACATGGAGATAATAAGACATCATGCATTTCTTTCCCACTTAATATAATGTAATCTTTTAGTAAATTGTTTCTTACTTCCTTTTCTTAAAAAGTAAATTTGGGCATAGAAGGAAGAAAGCAACTAGAAAACCACATGCCTTATTTCTTTTTCTTAAAAAGTAAATTTGGGCATAGAAGGAAGAAAACAACTAGCAAATCACATGAAAAATAGTGACCACACGCAGATAAGAAGACATCATGAATTTCTTTCCCACTTAATATAATGTAATCTTCTAGTAAATTGTTTCTTATTTCTTTTTCTTAAAAAGTAAATTTGGGTATAAAAGGAAGAAAACAACTAGCAAATCACATGCAAAAATAGTGGCCAGACGCAAATAAGAATACATCATGAATTTCTTTTCCAAATTTACTTTTTTCTTAAAAAGTAAATTTGGGCATAGAAGGAAAAAAACAACTAGAAAATCACATGCAAAAAGAGTGGCCACACGCAGATAAGAAGACATCATGAACTTATTTCCCACTTAATATAATGCAATCTTCTATTAAATTGTTTCTTATTTATTTTTCTTAAAAAGTAAATTTGGGCATAGAGGGAAGAAAACAACTAACAAATCACATGCACAAATAGTGGCCACATGCAGATAAGAAGACATCATGAATTTCTTTCCCACTTAATATAATGTAATCTTTTAGTAAATTGTTTCTTATTTCTTTTTCTTACATTTTGTCATTTTAATCTAGTGATTATCTATCATGTAGTGAGAATGGTTCTAGAAAGAGTTCTGAACTTCTTCTCTCGTTTCTTAGTTTTAATTGCAAGGGAAATCTATCCTAATGATGGTTATAATTTTCATGTGCGTATTGATGCTTAGAGTGAAGGGCAATGGATCGATCCCTTCTTCATTTATAAAAATGATTTTCGTAGTTCTAGCTAAGGGGGATAAATATGAGAATGAAATAACATGTCACCACTTTGGGAAAACACCTATTCGGTATTTCGACATGCAACCTAGGTGGAATGCAAATCTTGTTCAAGAAGGAGGTAAGTTGTTTGATGTCTTTACATCATTGTGCTATTGTGAGTAATAAGGTGCAACTTTACTTGAATCCTTCGGCCTTGAATCCCCATAGGACATGTTGGGGGTTTAGCTCTAGTATCAAGAAGGTTCACTTCTAGGTCGTCATCAATAATGGATGATGTTCTAAAATTGGGTATTGGAATAGAAGGAATGTGTGCTATGAAATTGAATTTAGAACTGGAAATGTTCCCCCAATGGAAGGAATGCACACTATGGAATTGTAAATGTGCCCCCATGTTTCTCTAGGGAGAAACGTACAGTTGGAATGTTAATTTGTTGATTGGAGGGAAAGTGGATTAAGCGACATTCTTAAATTTGTGCGTTGGAAGATGATAGGTGGATGAATATTCAGGTGATATTTGCATCGATGATTGGAGGTGAATCATATAGGTGATGGGAGGCGTTGGACAGTGGGGATGAGATGGGAGCATGGAGCCTATATTGATTTTCATTTAGGCTACATGACCATATGCATGCAATATGCATGGTCATATGGGATGCATAGTATTAAAGACTCTATAGTCGAGTGGATATTGATAATGCACATCTATTTTGTAAAGCCACACAATAAATTAGTTGTTGTCGGTTCCCTACTTTATAGACAAGTTATTAAGAGTCACTTAAGTCATGAGTTTAACATGGCCTACACATTGCAATTGTCTCAAATAATTTTTTTCATTTTTTTAAGTTATTTAATTTGATTATTCATAATGGGTTAATTTTTACTAAAGTTTAATTTTTATATTTTCCAAACTGACAAAACTTATCATAATTTGGTTGTCAATGAGTAGTGAGGACAATTATCATTGACTACTATTTGTGAATGCAAGTTGACTCATCATTGTTATTCAATGAAAACCACACCATCTAAAATGCCCCGCTGGTGGTCCATAAGGGAGTAGATGTTCACTCCTACCAGATGCCTTTGGGTCTTGGGCCGCCAACCTGTTTCCTTACGTCTGAGAAAGATGATGTCTTAGCCAAGCATAACCAATTTAAGGACTTATTACATGACCAAGATGTCACAACAACCCTCTTAGTGTCACAAAGATGACAAATTCTTTCAACCCACCACATTTTAGGAATCGTTTAACACCCTATTTCACTATGAAGTTTGTGAGAGTTTAATTTTATTTTAGCAATGTTGATTTCCTTCTTTACATGAATTAAAATAAAGAGATACTTTTAATATTTTAAATTAGGGTTGATCAATGAATATCTTAATTTTTTTTACCCTCTAATTCTTTATCACACCATAATGTTTCTTTAACACACAATTCTTAAAAAACTTTGTATAACCGCCTTAAATTTTCATTTTTTTTCTTTAACAAAATCGTTAAATTTTACATTAATATAATCTGAAATGTCTTATTAAGTGTTGCTTATGTTATAATTGTAAGGTACAACCAGTTTTGGTTGTTTTCAAATATTGGAAATGAAAGGTATTCTCACCAATGTTTTTGATGACCCTTTATTTAAATCGAGTGACAATTTAAATGAATATTAAGTGGCATTACAAGTGGTAATTAATTGTCATTAGGTTGTTGAGGTGAATAGGTGTTGATCTACATTCATTGATCAACGTTGGTACATACATATCCATCCTTGGTCTTTTTCCTTTTCTTCCTTTTCCTCCTTGTATATTCTTTACTTATTCATTTTTCTCTTTGAAATGCGAGTTGCATATCAAACTATCATCAAATTCCTAGGTTTGCAAACCCGTGAACCCATAAGTCTATACTTAATCACTTTCACAAATTCAACACTTAGTCATTTTTATGTTTTGTGGGAGAACAACTCATTCCTGTCCCACAAATCCTCATGTATCGTAACCCACAATCACGCAACACTCAAAATGACCTTTCTACCTCTGCGTCCTCCAAATTGCACTCGTTACCTTTTTATACTTACCCATTTCTTTGAATGCGGATTCATGACAACCTTCCTTTCCACTTACCTTTTCCCTCATGCCTGTTTCCCGCAACTGACAATCCCATGTTCTCCAAAATGACCTATTCACTTTTGCAACTCGCATAATGTGCTCTACTCATACTTAGTCCATTTTATCATTGTGGATGTAGGAATACTCCCTTCTTACCTTTTCAACTCTCCATGTCCCATGTCCCACATCCTGCAATCTCGTATTCACCATATTTCACCTTCCATGTACCACTTTGAACTTCCATACTTAACCATTTTCCATATTCCACGACATCACTTCACTATTCTTGATCACAATTATTTCCCCTCCACCACATCAACCACCGCTTGTGTGAATCTAATACAATTATTAAAGTGGGGAAGATTTCATAAAACTTTGTAATACATTATAAATCTTATTGTGCAAGCTCACAACTTTGAAATAAGAGCTACGGTGGTTAATAATCAATGAAATACATGGTAAATTTAATAAAAGATTAATATGACATGCTATAAAAAGGTTATATCGAAAGTGGAGCACCTATTCGAGATAAAAGAAACCAATGTAAATATATGTCAAGTAGAAGAAATGACTTGTATTGTGGAGATACACTTAACACTCTCATATGAGAAGATCACATGTTCTAGTGGTCGCAAGATTACAAGTGGTACAAGGTTCTTTCCCCCACCGAGAAGGAAACAAACCAAGTTTGGATTTCAGGCATAATATTGGTTGGTTATGTGCCTGAAGCGACATAATTCAAAGAATTATATCTCTAGTGCACAGACAAATTCGATTCAAAAAGAAGAATAATTCAAGTTTAGGGAAGGCCACCCATCTCCTTGATTCCTTTAGTTTTTAAAAGAATATTACAACTCCCAAATACCACCATGCAGTTCAATAATGAGGAAATTGATGAATTTCTTAAGGAACACAGAGGAGGAGCTGAGCTCCTCGATAATTACCTTGTCAGCCCAAGAGTTGATCACATCTTTGCTCAGATTGAGGTAAGTTCTTTAAAATACCCTTATAGATAATTCACCTGGATGTTTTCCCGTATAGTTGGACTGGATTCCATGGCCTTTGTGTAGACACATATTGTTTATATTCTTCACTTTTTTTTTCACAAAGACACCCTGATTGACTAGGGCCGAATTATTTCAAATGAAATTTCATTTCAATTGGGTGGTTTGAGAAAAACCCAAAAATTCTAAATGAATTCTTATTTGGTATATGATATAGCCCCAAGGGAAAGGAGAGTTGATTTCAAGGTGGAACTAGTCTCTGTCTGATATCCATCCTTATGGAGACATAAAGCTCAATACCATTTCTACTCGGTCCACAACATTTTTATTTATGATTTCAAAAAATTAATCTTTGGTCCTACTACATCGATATTGTCATCAGACGATACCTCCTTTATCACAGAGAAATGATTTTTTTAAACTACAGAGGATTTCAATGTTCTAAGATTATTCGGTTTCCAAGGGAAACCCTTATTTCTCCCCTTTTATGTATCTAATAGACACTTTGTCATCGAACTGTGCAGATAATACAAGTACTAGGCACACTTCTTCAATGAAAAAATGAAGAAGCAGTTCAATCCATTTCCCTGGAGGGTTGGAGAAATTGTTGTCAAGAATATTTATCACTTGGATGAATTTGCAAATCAATTTGATCAACTTGATTTAAAGTAAGCTAAATGCATTGAGGGTTTTGACCCTAAGGACCTATTTTCTGCACACATGTCCCTAGTGGGATATTCTTCTTATTTATGTAAATATGAACAATTCAAGGGAGGAAAATATCCACAAGGCATCAACTGAAGAAGCCCGGGATGATGTTGAAGAGTTGGGTAACACTAATGAGTGCTATAGACAAAAGGGTAGAGAGGCAACACACAAAATCCCCAATTCACCCAATGTTTCACAAAGAGGTACTCTTGTTAAAACAAAACCTATAAGTAGTGGTCTAGAACCAAGAAAAACACCTTCCAGAAATTCAGTTGATGGGGGTGACAAAGACCCTACGGAGAAAAATTTGGAAAAATAACATGCTGTATATACTCATGTTAAAAGAATGATAGAAACTCAGAAAATGGGATTGGAGATACTTGAAATTGAGGAAAGTCCATGAGCTATGGATGTAGATTAAGTGTTAGAAGAACCCAACTGGTCAAAACAAAAAATTTTGGAGATTAGAGAAATTGTTGAGGCTCTAGTTACCCAGGGGCCATAGATCTTTGAAGAAGAATCTGTCACACTTCACCACGGGGCTAATCATAAAAATTCCAAGAAATTATTAACAAAGAAAGTTAACATGAAAAATAAGAAAGTGTCTGAAAAATGGAAATTAGAATTTGATTTTCTTGGGGTTGCGACCTAAAAAATTGTACAGTTTCATGAGGCAATAGGGGAAGCACTAAAATAATCCATTTTTGATATTGGGAAAGAAAATTTAATTCTAAAAGAAAAACTAAAATAATCCATTTTTTATATTGGGAAAGAAAATTTAATTCTAAAAGAAAAACTAAAGGAATTAGAGAAAACTCTAATTCCAAAACTATTGTTTGTTGAACCTCTAACTTTAATTCAACCAACACTTACCCTTAAGGACATCCCAGAAAACAACAATAAATTGAAAGGTTCCTCTAGTATTTTGTTGGCCATGAGAAAATACTTTGGAGATGGAATTCAGAAAATAATATACCTAATCCATGAAATCTGGGAGATAGCACAAAGTTCAACCAATTTTTCAACAAGGATTATGCATTTTAGAGAACATCTTCAAAATAATCTAGAGAATGACGAATGTTTTTACGAGGTTGTGGGAAATTTTGTGGAAAAAGTTTCAAGTTTAAGTGACACCCACATAAGAGAACATAACCTTCAATCTAGGATCAAAATGAAGCAAAATAGCACTTGTTGGCTGAAAATGATTGAATGTTTAAGAGAAATGATGTATGACCTAGATGTCATTAAAATCAAAAGAGGTGATTTATTTATGAAACTTGTTGATCATACAAAAGAATTTGATGGCCCTAATTTATTAATGGAGACTATACTTATGTCTAAAGAGAAACTACTAGAACAACTTAAAGTATTAAAAGTTTCATGGGTGAGTGAGTTTACTACTCAATTGAATTCTCTGAAGATGAGGTTGAAAGGTGGCTTGTCCGATACATTAATAAGAATGATGATATCGAGGTACTGACTTAGAGAAATGAATAATGAACTATTTGAGATAAAAACCAAGCATGAGATAATGATTGCTCCGATGAGGAAATGCATAGAAGAATGGTTAATAAAATATTTGGTTAAGATCACCGAGACATATCAACATGAAGTAGTTACAATGGTTATGCCACCTCGAATAAAACAACAACCATCTACAAAATATGTCTTAGCAATCAAGTAAAGGGTTCAAATATTTCCATCGCAGTAAGTCAAGTAGCAACCTTATTCTTTCCCTTGCCATCTTTCTTCCTCAACCATTTGTCATTTTTCCTTTTCTGTTCCCACCAACCTGTGAAACCTAAGGTTGACCCTTGACTATTTATATTTTGTCTTCCATGTCTCTCTTTAATTTTATGGTCTGAAGGGGACCCATCCCAGTCCTCTTTGAAGGACAAACACAATTTCTTTTATTTATAACCTAGGACATTACTGCCTATTTATTTAAAGACATCTATTATTTTTGAGGTTCCCAAAGAACTAGTTTGGGACATAAAATTATTGATTTCTCATGACTTTGAATTTAAGCATGAGATTTAAGATGTGTGTCTATCAAAATATTTATTGGGTTTAATGAAATGGTCATTTAGAGTTCTTTGTTATATGTGGTCCATACTTTCTTTTCCCTTGCTGAATAATGCGTTCTACTTTGATGAATGTTGTGATGGAAATGTCGTCCTCTTTTAATGCATACTCTTTTGTCTTATAACGCTTGTAACATAGTGTAAATATTTAATTTATACAAGATACTTGGTCCTCTCTCAAGTATTCTTTTCACACGAATATTTATTTCATGAATAAGCCTAGTACTTTTTTATGTTCTTGTATGTTATTTGAAATAGAGAAGTACCACCTCTTTAAAAACGCAGGGGGATTTATCCTTATGAGGTTGACTTAAAGACCGTAAGACTTTATTTTAGATCAACAATATGCGATCTACTTTATTAACATGCATTTAAGATTGATCAAAGAATTATGCCATTCCCTAGTCTCATCCAATCTCAAGGTTTAGTGTTGGAATGAATGGTAGTGGAATGTATTGGGTTCTTGGCCCATCAATGGACCATTGTGGTTGTTGTTAGGCCACGAGGGGAATGTTCATAGGTAAGTGTGCCTTTAGAAGTGATATAAATAGGTCAAGGGTATTGGAGACAACCTATCCAAGTTATCCAAGAATTTAAGGGCATATTTGTCTCAGCTTAAGGAAAAAGTTTTGAAAAAAATGAAGCTAGGGACCATCTTTATGTGGAGGTTGGAAAGCACATTCTTTCTCTAAGAGAATGGGACCAGGAATATTAGAGCTCCCTATCCATTCTTAGAATGAAATACCTTTAACATGAAGCTTCCCTTTCTATTGTCTAAGACCTCCTTGTTCGAATTACCAACTTCATTTATCTCCCCCCTGCACACAAGAGATACTACCACAAGCCCATGTGTCTCATAATAATTGAGAATATTTCTAGGTGGAATTGGAAACTACTAGTCCGATGGACTCTATAGTTAGTCCATTGTAATGTTTTGATTTTTATTTATATAATTATTTTATATTTTGTAGGTTTATCTTTCTATCACGTTGCTTTATAAGACACTATACATGTAAGTCTTGGAGCAATAAGATGTTTTTATTTTTGAAATTTCAAATGTTTGGGAAACTTCTCTTTCATCCCTCATTTAGACTATTGTTACATGGTTTTGGACTTGTATTAATGTTGTACAAGTAAGGTTGTATGCAATTTTTAATCAATATCAGGGTAGAGGTGGGGGTAGACAATGCGAATTTGGGGGTGGGTGGGACAATTTGCATTTGAAATGCACATTACATTTCAAGGTGGGGGGAAACAATGTTTATTTTAAATGCACAAACACAAATATAGTGTAGGCGACACAAACCATGCCTAACACCCGACTAAGTCTTTCTTATTGCAAAACAATTACAATATGAGAACTATTGGCTTGGTTTACAACTTTGGCACAGTTAAACGACTCACCTCACCTCACCAAGGAACTAATGCACATATTTGTCACCAAGACTCTCTATCCCAACCATCTCCGCAACTTCCTGCAGTGCACCTCAGATATGCCCACAACCACATACTTGATGTCTATTCATTTCCGTAGTCTTCACAAATTTTAATTATGTCTAACACATGCCTCCAACAGATATGTGTTTCCATACTTCACCAAAATCAACCCAAAAGAATTTTTCCCAACTCTTTCCACTGAATCCACCTCAAGGAAGCACAAGTCCTCCCAAGTGGAGCAACTCGGCTCCTTGAGGGAACTCTCCCTTATTCATCTTCCTCAAAATTGCAAAAGCTCTTATTGCTCTCCTTGTATTCCAAGATGCCTTCTTGGATGTGCTCCCTCTTGCCTTTATAGGTTCCCATCCATTGTGTCTCCTTTCCCATGGGTGAGCCGACTCATCGGTTCACCAAGTCGTGCCCCTATGCAAGGTTGGGCTGACTCTTCATGTGAGCACATTCAGACGGCTTGCCCAATCAACCCACCAAACATTTTGTTATGTCATTTGGTTGACCCATTGATCCGTCTAACTGACTTGTTATATTGGGTGCACGTGCCCCTTAGGTGAGTCGGTCTGACTTGCCTAAGTGTTCCCCCATGCCTTAGATAATTTTCCTTTGTTGGTGGAGCACCCAAGTGATGCCATCAACCCTTCACCAAATTGTCCATTGTTTGACTTATGCCGCAAGGCACCTTGGGTGGAGTTTCCCCTTGGCACGTCACGCACCCAAGGAACCCTAACTCTACCCTATATGAAGACTTCTATCTCCTCATTTGCATCGAGCATCCTATCATTCTGATTTCCTTCGTTTTAGTCTATGGTGGAAGTGCATGCGCCCGGGCTTGGCACCACAAGCCTTACAAGTAATATATTATTCTTAAATTATCTTCTATGGAATGTGAGAAGTCAAAAATAGTATCGATGTATCACTTCAACTTTTCACTATTCCATAAGTGTGCATCTTCCTGTCAAGAAACATTCATAAAATTAATTCGATAATTTTAGTAAGTAAAAATAAATGTATAAATATAAAATAGTTACTATCATTGTTTACCTAGTACTTTGAATTTTTTCACCTTTTAGGAAAGCTCATATGTTTAAATCTGAAATTAATTGGATCGTTGGAATATACGTACTTGTTGGTATGTTTGGATCATTGGTAAAAGTACTTGCGTTGCAAGATGGAGATCTCTCTTCTGTGACACCAACTAGGATGAAATTTTCAATATCACATTAGGCCTAATCAAATAAAATAGTTGTAATTAAAATTAAATGCAATACCTCTATTTGGAAACAAAGAATGTTGAAGTGGATTGATTGCATCATTCATTACTATTGCTTCCATTGTCCCATCCACGAATAATGAACTATCTTCAATAATATGCTCATTGAATAATCAAAGTCGACAACTTTGAACATTACGATATAAAAAATAATAAAAAAGTCGGCAACTTTGAACTTTGAACATTGTTAATAATAAAAAAAATTATAAAAAATGATAGTGAAAAAATGGAATTAAAATATATTATAGAAATATAAATCTGGGATTTTTTATTAAAATGATTTACTTATAAGTTAAATTATTCTTATTTGTTTATTTTAAAGCTAAAGGGAAAAAATCAGATAATTTCTTTATAGTTAAAATATTATCTAAACATGAGTGGTAGGTCCAAGGCGACAATCCATGATACCAGAGGAATCCAAATAACAAACTATGTATGGGGGCTTGGGAACATTTCCAATAACCTGGCATAAGCTTATTGCCTTTGGTGCGGGCTTGTCATTGTCAAGGAGGACGGAATAAAAAAATTGAAAGTTCTAGGGAACTTGTTAATGGTCATCTAAGTAGTAAAAGAACTAGGAAGCCCATCTAGAAACAAAATTAGTTCAATAATGAGAAGCATTATAAGGCCCATACACCAATTTGACCAAATTCAATTTCTTCATATCAAGAGGGGGATCAACGCTGAAGCAGACCTTTGGGTAAAGGTAGCAAGGAAAAATCGTCAAGGTTCCTTACAAAAATGGGGTTCCAAGCACCCTCCAAATTCCATAACCAAACAATGGCATGGGGTCCAAGTCTCATTTACTCCGAAGGCAGAGTGGGAGAGCATGTGAGGATGATGGGAAAGTGGACTACGCAACTCTCACACTTGAACATTTAATTCAAGGTCGAGCTTAATGAATTCATATTTTTTTTTCCATCGTTGGATATATGGGAAAATGCATCTGAGTGTTGGGGTGATCTCCGCTCTTAGTGGGAAAGTATGGCTATCAGAATGGGAGGGCTGGTGTGGGAAAGTGAGGGAGGATCAACATAACTCGGGGGTAGTGCCTATGGTCGGTTGTCTATTTAACCAAGAATACTGATGCGATAGATCCAAGAAGAACCACCGAAGCTCAGGGGCGATGTTTTTTATCAATGCAAATTCAATATGGGTAAACTATGTTTTCTCCAGCATGCAAGTTTTAGGTAGTCATTTGGAATTGTTTGCTATTTTTTTCACTGTGAATTTGAGTGCCAAAGGGAAGAATAGTCATTTCTATTTCTGATTGTTCTTGTTGATATACCAAGAAGTCATGTTAGGGGGGCGATATAGGGAGATTTTAGATTTTGTTCGCAAGAATCTGGTGCATAATTTATCCATAGCTGTCATGGACAACCCAGAGCATAAGGAGATTCGAAAACTTATATGAAGACAAGAGGAGGTCACTCAAGCCAACAACAAGGGATTTATGCTTATCACATCCAAATTGGTAGAGATGGAGCATGCCAAAAATTCACACAATGCAAATGGCAGGGTCCTAATCCTACTCTAGAAGAAAATGATCGATTCCCTCGAAGCATAATGTAATAGGTTGTGCACTCTGGTGATGACTTTGCGAATGGAAGCACTCTCCTTAGCCTCCAACAATTTGGGTTCTAGAATGTCTGGCCTACATGGCATGAAGGAGGATGAGACAATCAACCAAAATAGGGATCCAACATAAATCGAGGAACAAAGTCACCCCGACTCTGATGGAAGGAAAGAAGCACAAGGTAGTGTTCATCCATAATATCATGAATGTAAGCGGGAATGGAGCGAACCAGGGATGCCAGGCGTTCCAGGGGAGTAGAACCTGGGTACAGGACCCCACATCTTAATTGACCCAGCAGACCCCTGGTCTTCTACATGGGCGACAGGATTCATTGTTTTAAGTGCTCTCGGATATCGGCTTCCATGACGGGATCCACTCATTAGCTTGTGTGCCAAATGGTTATCGGTTTACTTGACCCTCTCTATAGTCTTTGCATAGTTTTAGACTTCTTTTGCCTCTCAGATTTATGTCTTTTATTGTCTCTAGACTGGACCCGGACATCACACTTCACCTGCTCGATAGCAAAGTCAAGTTAGGATTAGTTGTTCTGAGTGATATCGGTTATCGGCTTCCTTGACAGGAACCTCTCATTAGCTTGTGTGCCAATCGGCTATCGATTTACATGACTCTCCCTTTAGTCTTTGCATAGATTTAGTCTTCTTGTGCCTTACAGTTTTTGTCTTACACTGCCTCTGGACTGGACCCGGTCTACACTCTTCCCCTGCACTTACTACACTCTTCCCCTGCACTCTCTCTGATTTTTTTAAAACTTTCCTGGCCATACAGACCGACAGCACTCTATTCGAGACCTATCCGTGAGAGGGCAGTCCTGATTTTCGTTCCTCCTTTACAGAACCTTGTCACGGACCACTTGCCTCCACTTTACCTGATTCCCGGACAGTCACACAACAGCTTTCCTTGATCTGAGATTGAACTGACCCACACCCAAGCGTTAAGGAGGTGGACCACATAGTCGTCCTTATGGACTCACTGACCAATCAATTGATGCCTCTTACCGACGAGATCATTTGGGAACAGGAAGGGTTTTTTGACAAAGTGGACCTCCTCTCAGCCAGGAGACTGACCCAACCCGCATTGACTCCATTAACAAAAAAGCATTTAACCTCACAAGCCCCTCCACTGTCTACTTCAAAGGTCCGGGACGACGACTTACCTACAGCTAGAGATATTAGAGCTCAGCATCAAACTTACTCTTCACAACCCACTGTAACAAACAATCTTAAAGTTCCACACACAGCACATAGAGTTCCTGCTGGTAGAAAGGTCTGGAAGAAAAAAAAGAAGATTTCCCGTCTGGTGTTGGGGGATGGAGTAGGGTTTGAAAATCTCTGCAAAATGTCTACCTGCTCCCTCGTAGGCCGTCTATCATACAAGAGCTTATGTACACAGAAGTTGGCTGACTGGATAAACAGTAACTGGGTGCCTTTCATAGGATATTCCCCTGAAACAATTTATCTCAAGAGAGGATGGCTTGGATTCCATTGCAGGACACCAGAAGATGCATCCCTTCTCCTCTCTACTTTCTGGGTTTTTGATGGAAGCAGTCTCATGCTTAAGCGCTGGAGGCTGGCATTTAACCCGGACACAGAATACTTCCAGCAAAGACATCTGTGGGTTTTGCTCCCAGGCCTTCCCCTCCACTTCTGGAATGAAGAGGCTTACAGAGCAATTGGTGACTCTCTTGGTAAGTTCATAACACTCGACTCTAATCTTTTGACCTGCCCCTCAAGGAAAATGGGGAAAATCCTGGTAGAGATGGACATCTCTACAGGTCTGCCAGAAACTATAGAGATCTCCTGGAGAGGACGTCTGCACCAACAATCCCTGGACTACTTGGGGATCCCCTTTCGGTGCAATAACTGTCGGGAAACGGGACACCTTTGGCGCTCTTGTCCAGGTAAGTCCACTCTTGAACAAGCTGAAGAAAGGGATCTACTTATTAACCCACCAGAATATGTGGATCATGATCCTTCCCTTGACTTTCTAGAGGTGCCTCCCACACCATTCACTAGCTTGGTTATTGAACCTATAGACACACCTTTGCTCAAAGTTATCCAGACCTGCCCTATACTTTATTCGACCTTCACAGAGGCTGAAAAATGCTCCTTCCATAATTTTCCTTGGCTGACAAACAGAGGCACTGAACCGACTTCCATCCAGGCTAAGAAACCACAACATTTACCTTGTGCTCCTTCACAGCCATCGGCCGACTCACCACTTATCCCCACATTGGACAGGGTGCCTGCCTCTCCCCCCACTGTTGTAGACCATGATACTTTTCCCTTGGAACCTCCTGGTTTTGGACAGACCGAAGATGTGGATACAAACTTACTAGATGAGATGGCTTCCTCGAACCCACTTGCTTCTGTGCCTGGAAGCGGTCCACAACTGGCTATTTACAGAGGGAAAGAGCTCATCTGCTCCAGTGTTGAGGCTGGAAGCTCATCCACTCCAGGACAGGTGAAAGCTGAAAAGGCATTAATATGGTCAAGAGGCATTGGAACTGAAGTCTCCCCGCTACAGACGAGAAGTTCCAGAAAACAAAAAGAACTCCTAAATTCCGCCCAAAGTGCTTCAGATTTACCCATACAGGAAGAAAAGGCCCTTAGAGCATTGAAGGCCATAGCACGATCTAAAAAATGATTGTGCTCTCCCTGAACATC
>ML798020.1:1000600-1011739 GCA_009831015.1 Picea engelmannii | reverse complement strand
AACAAGCAGTGAGATTAGATTGTGGCAGTCAGAGTGCAATCTTCCTGGCAAAGAAACTAGCTTATCATTCGAAGACAAAGCATATTGATGTTTAGTATCACTTTGTGAGAGACATGGTTGAGGAAAAGAAGGTGTTGTTGGAAAAGGTTGACACTTTGAAGAATGTCGTAGATTCGTTGAAAAAGTCTGTGAGCACATAAAAGTTCTCTTGGTGTAGAGTAACAATGAGCATTGCTGCCTTGGATTGTTGACTATATATTCCCCTGGACCCCTGGATGCAAACAAAACAACAAGTGGGAGAATGTTGGGTATGTGTTATATTCTTTACATGTGTGTGTGTGGGTGCGTCAGATTTGACAACTGCGTCTAACGATCCCTCTAGTAGTATTCGTTGTGTCATGTGCATCGAGCGCCTTCCTAGGGGGGTCCTAGGGGGGGGGGGGCGCGCAGGTATGCCCCCCCTGGTTATTAGGGTTTTGGTATCTACGGAATACCTAAAAAAATTGTATATATTGTATGGTGAATGGTGAAATTCAATATAATGAATATAATAAAGGTTTTCCCGGTTGAGGGTTTCCGGTATAAAATCTTTGTGTACTCTGTGTATGAGCCATTGATTAAATTTTGTTTTGCTTAAGAATCTATATGCATTGCTTTACTTCACAGGTTTAAAACTTACACTTCTTTAACTCAATGATAAGATAAAATTAGTTAACATGAAGGACAAATACTAGGGTGTTGCAATGGCAAGGCCCTAGCAATGGCTTCAAGAAAAAAGGCTCCTTGGCACAATCTAGTAGGTAGATAGCAATTGGAACAAGGATAATAACATGTGCTTGATCCTTAGGGTTTGAGCTAGTAATTTCATAAATTAACAAAATGTAAAGTAAAACAACATAATCATTCAAGTAAGAGAAGAATTGCATAATTTTACTCGCATTCACCAAGTATCATTAAAGCAAACCCTAGTTGTAGACTTTCCACCAAGAAAAATGGCAATTTCACCAAAAATAGCCCTCCTTCAACAAGTGTCTACCACAATTTCAGTCCAAAACCCTAATGAGGGCCGCAAATTTCAGACCTCACACAAGTGTGAGTGAAAGATGATGAGAAAAAGAGAGTTTTATATCTCTACTTATACCATACCAATGACCTTTAATTTTACTTTAGGTAAAAAAGGTCGGCATGGCCAAATTTACATCAAAATACTGTTTTACATTAAATGTCATAATCAAAACCGTAAATCAAGCATAAATGATGGTGTCATTCCATTTTAGGGTGACGTTAGGCCCTTTTAGGGAAACGTTGGCCTCCTGGAGCAAAACGTCAAGCCTTCTTGGGCCTGAGGAACCTACCACACATGCCACTTGGCACACAACTTCCTCCCAAAACCTCCACAAGAACTATATGATGTCATGGGTGTCCTAGGTGATGTCATGGGCCTTCCAAGGCCTACGTCGTGATGGAAAGGGCACAACCCCCCTGGGTATGGGTCTGCCAAGCTACCTCTGGTAGAACTTCCTCCTCTTTCTCCAGTGCAATCCTCTGATCCGTCTCTACCCCCTGTTGGGGTCTCAACATCCATCTCGTGGGATTTCAACCCCATGGAGGTCTGAAATAATCATCTCCCCATGTGTACCTGTCTATTGGGTATGGTCCTGAAACATCAATAGATACGCCCTCCATGGGCTCATAATTCATAGGGATCATAGCAATGTTAATCACATCTAATCATCAAGTTATTAAACATGTGCATAAAACCCCCTTTACCTAGACCGATTCTCAACGACATTTTACTAATCTACAAGCCAAGTTTGGAGTAAAATCTAGGACGTCCTATTGGGCTAATTCTCATTGGATGTGGGATGTTTCCGGGAGAAATCAAATCTAAGCCATGTGAGTGGATGAAGTGGTAAGGGATGTCTGGGCAAAGGGTGTTGTGATAGCAGGGAAATGTATGGCTTACCTGTGGGTGCCTCTGTAGAGGGTGAATTGCACCTGTCATGGATGTAGATGTTTCCAAGCCCATTCATGCCTTTTCTCTTTATTCTTATCTCTTTTTCTTTCAAGAAACTAGTTTAGGGGACACTTCCCTGGCATGGTGACCAGTGGTGGCAATGTTACCCACAAGAATTTGACATAAATGAGAAGGTTGGCCCATGATGAGACCCCCTTTCTCTTTTCTATGCCAGCAAGATCCACTACCCTAGCATGGTGACCAGCTGCTAGTAGTGTCATATCGCTACATGCCCATGGACCTAATAGGTTGGCTCATGATGATACCTCCTATCCTCTAACTAGGTCTTGTTTTATTATTTGTATGGGTCCCTTTGTTTCTTGCTGAGAATCTTTTTACTGATTTCTCGAGGATCCCTGGGAGAATCATCTCAAGGTTTTATTCTTTGGATTCTATCTTTTGCAAACTAGTTTTACCCTCTGGGCCTTTAGCTCCTTCTTCCCACAAGGTAAGGTACAACCCTTAAATATTTGTCCATCCCAATGCCTGGACCAGTGTAATGGGATGAATGAGCGGGATAAAGATGGAAAGTGGTAAGTATGGAGTGAATGATGGCTTCTCATGAATTCCCCCAGTGGCAACTCAAACCCTATGGGTACCAGTTTACTAGGAAATCCTATCATTTCCCCCAAATATGGTCAAGTGGAGAGGTATAATATCCAAGCACATGTTAGAAGCAAAAAAGAATTGAATGCACATATTCAAAGGTTTTGAGGATCATAGTGACACATAACATGATACCCAGACTCATTACCTCATGGAGCAAGAGCCATCTTTTCCCTAGGACCAAGCCGAGGTGAAGAATGTTGTTGCTGCTGACAAAGTGGAGGTGCTGAAGAATGAAAATATGGGCCCTCCAGGGCCATGCTCAAGTTGATCTGGCTCTCGGTACTCCATGTCTAGGACCTATGGGCATCAAGACATAATCTCCTTAGTTATCACTAAACTGGGGGATAACATTTGGCTCCAACTTGGGGACATGTGCTCACCGTAGAGTGCATGAGAAACTCATCATCTCTTGGCATAACCTATGACCTTCTTTATCTCAACATAAACTGTTAGCAATCATTTTGGTTGGTGATATTGTCCCCAAATCATATATCATAAAAAACAAAAGCAAGCATATATACAAATGTGAATACAAACTATTATAACATGAAATGAAAATGGTATATAAAATGAATGAAAATTCCTACTTACCTGCACTTACCTATGAAGTCAAGTCCCCCTACCTTGGTGGGGTTTGAGGAGGTGCCAGCTGACTCGTAATGGACGCCTTCTTCCTTCCAATGTAGATAAGTAGTAAGAATCATCAACTGACTTTCTTCCAACTCTGAAAGGTCCAAGCCAAAATTGAGTACTTCCTTTGACGTTAGTAGGCTCCCCCTTCTTGGCATCCCACATCCATATTATGTCTCCTTCTACGTATTCTTTGGTTCTGAATTTGGTTGTAATTTCCTAAACAACCCTGGTGTATTATGCAAAGGGAGGAGGGTGGGATTTTGCTGTGAAGACTCCTTGTTGGGATGGCTGAATTAATATATCACTTTCTCCCTTCTTAAGTAACTTTACAGCCCCAACTTCCTTGTATTTATACTTTTCTAGGAGTTGTTGGTAATCTTCTCTCTTGGGCCATTATGTTTTGTAACAACCCTGGTTGAATATATGCTTAGGGATTATTAAGTAAAAATTAATTAGGTAATTAATTGTCCTAACATGGTTTTAATTAAACAAAGATTGGCATAATAATATTTATTAAATATTTATTAATTAATTAATTGTTATAATTTTGATTAATTAATTAATTAATTACCTATCACATTCAATGACATGGGTAATAAATTTAAATTTAAATTTGTTTAATTAAATGGTTTACGTATACGGAGGGGATAAGAAACATTAAATATAAGGATAAGAAACATTAAATAATAGGATAGGACATTAAATAAGAGGATAAGATAATGAATGTAGGGATAAGGAAATTAATGAGGAGGAAAGGATCGGTGAAGGAGGGATATGACGGGAGGAGTCTTATGGGAAGGGGATGATTATTTTGGGAGGAGGAAGAATTATTGGAAGGAGGATATGATGGGAGGAGTCTTACGGGAAGGGGATGATTATTTTGGGAGGAGGAAGAATTATTGGAAGGGGGGAAAGACTGTATGTCTGAAGTGATTATTTTTCTGGTGTGGGGAGTTTGTTTTATGGGTTTTTGGTGAACCAAAAGCAGGGGGCACCAGTTTGCTGGGGATTTTGGGCACGGGGGCCAGGATATCCTTACGGTATCCTGGAGCTAGGAAGCCAGACAGGTTTATCCTAGCTGGCAGGGAGGAAACACGGTTTGGGAAGAGTTGGTCAGCGCATCAGGCAACAACAAAGCAGCAGGCTAGACAACTAGGTCAACGGAGAAATTAGCATTAGGAGGAGCTAATTAAATTTTATTATGTTAAGTTATTTTTCATGCTGTAAATAGATTTGAATTCCAGTAGAATTTTTATGCTTGTAGGATGTGAATGAATGATTTACGTATAGAGAAAGGAAATATATGTTAAATTGTATGTAATTTTGTATTTTACGGTCTCTACATATTTGAACAAAGTCTTCCTCTGTTGCAGAGGGAATATTATCAGGAGAAAATTCAGGAAGAGTGTCCATGATTTGTTCATGTGCTTTGTCATCTTTGATGGGGTCACTAATTTCTTGCACATGGGTTCTGGTCATTGGCACATTTGGGAGGTGTCGTATTGTTCCATTTTTCAAAGGTACATTGACGTTGGTGAGGTCCATCTCAAGAGTGCCTCCCAACATTGAAGAAAATTTCCTAGACAATAACATCCCCCACACATCTGGGACGTCTACCACCACTATGTCAATCTGGATTACTCTCTCAGGGTATTTTTCAAGGCATATTTCCACATTTTCAATTACCCCATGTGTGGGTATGGCTCTAGACTCAAAGCCACACACATTTCTGTAAGGTTGTGTGACTTTTAGGCCCAATCGTTTCATGACCTTGAGAGACATCATGTTGGCACCGACCTCTGAATCCAGCATGAAATTGTTGAGGCTCTTGTTATTCATCAGTAAGGTCATGAATAAAGGTGGGTGTTCATCATACTAGACCCTAAAGTGGTCAGCTTGTAACATGATAGGGGGGTTCATTGGTCCATCTAATCCTTTGAATAAATTATCAAATCTTTCCTTAACATATGGTACCTTGATGACTTCTCTTAAGGGGATAGTCACGTGCATATTGGATAGCGCCCCTTCGAAGTCAAAGTTTAAGTCCACTCTTTCAGTTTTGGAAGGGTTTCTAGGAAGGAGAATGTCCAAAGGTGGAGGCTTTGTTCGGGCTATTGCAGGATTGATAGAGAGAGGATGGTTTAGCTTCTTTCATTTATACACATGAAATTCTTGTTTCTTCATCTTCTCTCTTGATTCCTGGTCTAAGTTGTTTATTAATTCCATCCTAGACTTCCTGGCTGCTTCTTTTATTCCCTCTCGATGTTCCTCGGGGTAGATATTGAGGCAAATCTGGGGGCCCTCTATAATATGGTCCACTATGCTTACCTGGTCATGTCCTCCATTGTTGTAGGGACATTCATGTTCCCAGTGTGCTTCACTACACTGCAAACACCAAGGATTTTCATCCACGATGTTTGTAGGAGCTAAAGTATTAGGAACCTCTTGATCATTCTTTGGTATATAAACTTGGTTCCCCTTTGGGAATTGGCCTTTATATGGGACCCTTGGTGCTTGATGCTGGGATTTTTCTAGGTTGACAATCATGTTCATCATTTGTTCTTGGTTCTTCATCATGTCATCCATAGTCCTCTGCAATTTTTCCAAGCCGGCACAAATGTCTGAGGAAAGATCAACATTGTGGACTGTCTTGGGTTTAGTATCCATTTTGATCCTTGGGGCTGAGAAATGCTCGATTTTGGATGAGTGGAGGTTGTCTTCAATATTCGTGGCCAATTCTTGGGCTTCTTAGATTGTTTGGGGGTTTTATCCCTAAGGAGATACCACAGTTGACCAATAAAATATTTGGTGTAAATGTAAACCAAGAAATTATTAGTTGGATGATGACTCACAAGGATCTTATGCAACAAGGTTTCAAACCTAGTGTGGAATTCTCTAATGGTCTCATTATCTTGTTTCCAAAGGGTATTCAGCCTGGTCAGCAACATGTTGGGGTCTTCCTTGATAGTCCATCATTTGAGAAATGCCTCTTCTAATTTATCCATGGTATTAATACTTCCATTAGGAAGACTATAGTACCAACGTCTTGAAGCATCAAGGAGGGTGGCAGAGAACAATTTCATGACCAAGTCTTCAACATCATCACTAATGGGGTGGAGCTGAAAAAATGCCCAAAATTTTCTCATATGCTCCTCGACACTGATTACATCAGTACCAGTGAACTTAGGTAGCCACTTCTCATACTTGGGGGGCATTTTCCTAGGGTAGCTTGGTATAGCTATCGTGTCTAGCGGTTTGAAAATATTGGATGACCATTGTCTTTGGTTATTGGCTTTGTTTGGGATGCTAGTCTGAGTTCCCATGCTAGACATCGTGTTTAAAGGAAGACTTCCTCCGAAGAGTGATTTTACTACAGGAGAGTTTTGGGGATGCTTTCTTCTAAAGGATTGAGGAGGGTTATTGTACCTCCTTGTGGATTGTGTAATCACCAGATAATCTTCTTGAAATTATTAAAGAGATAAGGGAATCACCCTTAGTGGAGTCACTAGGTAATCTTATAAGGTTAATATTTTTGAGGAAAGGATTACCAAAAAGTGTCGTCTTTGAGGAGAATTGACTCACTGTTCCCCGCCAATGGCGCCAAAATGTTATCGCGCAATTTGTACTTTTATAGAAGGGAAAAGGGAACTGAAGACAAATTGACGTAACGAGAGACTATCCTATCACTGTCACCTCAGTGCGATGTCTCTTTCTATTTAGGGTGGTAGGCCCAAGGGAGACGTCCTTGGTGACTTGGGGTTTTGATAAGGAAAAGGATAAAGGCTAAGTAAAAGGTTACCTCTCACAAGTCACCACCAATCAGAAAGTTTGGTTAAACAACCAATAAAGAAATGATAAACCATAAGTGTACCTGCCCAAAACAAAGCAACAAGAAAACTATAGATTTGCAAGAGTACTTGTTGGTTAGCAATTCATAAAACCATTGACTTTCCTAAATGAAACAATTTGATAACTATGATGAAGTAAACAAAAATCTTATAACAACAATGATTATAGAGCAATACTTCACATAAAATGTCTTAAACTAGCTTCAAAATGACTAAAAAAACCATTCATCATTGAAATCATATCATTAGCATTTGGCAGAAGCATATAAGACAAACTATAATTCAACCTTTACAAATTCTTTATGAGCTTTTAATGCTACATTAAATGGTTGTAGCTTACTTTAGTAACATCAACAAGCGAGTTAATGGATCAATCTAATCTAGGGTTAGAAGGTGTTAGTAGGTTGTTCAAAGATTTGGATGTTTGAAGGTTGTGATCAAAACACTCAAGCAAGAGGTCTTAGACTAGTGCATTCATAGGGAAAATGGAGTCAACAAGTAGCAACAAGAATTGAAGGAGCAAGATGATAGTAATAGAGACAAATATAAGATGAATTTGATGGATGAAGTGTTGGTAAGCCAAGGCTTCAACCACCAAACCCTAGGGGAAAACATCTACTAAGGTGTAGGTAACCCTAGGCCTTAGTAGGTTTTCCTCCTTCTTTAACTCAATGATAAGATGAAATCGACTAAGATGAAGGACAAATACTAGGGTGTTGCAATGGCAAGGCCCTAGAAATGGCTTCAATAAAAATGGCTCCTTGGCACAATCTAGTAGGTAGATAGCAATTGGAACAAGGACAATAACATGTGCTTGATCCCTAGGGTTTGAGCTGGCAATTTCATAAATTAACAAAATGTAAAGTAAAACACCATAACCATTCAAGTAAGAGAATAATTGCATAATTTTACTCACATTCACCAAGTACCATCAAAGAAAACCCTAGTTGTAGACTTTCCACCAAGAAAAATGCCAATTTCACCAAAAATAACCCTCCTTCAACAAGTGCGCATCAAAATTTCAATCCAAAACCCTAATGAGGGCCACAAATTTCAAACCTTACACAAGTGTGAGTGAAAGATGATGAGAAAAAGAGAGTTTTAGCTCTCTACTTATACCATAACAATGACTTTTAATTTTACTTTAGGTCAAAAAGGACGACATGGCCAAATTTACATCAAAATATTGTTTTACATTAAATTTCATATCTAAAACCCTAAATCAAGCATAAATGATGAAGCCATTCCCTTTTAGGGCAATGTTGCCTTCTTGGGCCTCGAGAACCTACCACACGTGCCACTTGACACACAATTGCCCCTAAAAACCTCCACAAGCACTAGATGACATGATGGGTGTCCTAGGTGACTTCATGGGCCTTCCAAGTCCTACGTACAGATGGAAAGGGCACAACCCCCCTGGGTATGGGTCTGCCAAGCTGCCACTGGTGGAACATCCTCCTCTTTATCTGGTGCAATCCTCTGATCCGTCTCTACCCCCTGCTGGGGTCTCAACATCCATCTAGTGGATTTCAGCCCCATGGAGGTCCGAGCTAATCATCTCCCTATGTGTACCTGTCCATCGGGTATGGTCCTGAAACATCAATAGATACACTTTCCACGGGCTCATAAGTCACAAGGATCATAGCAATGTCAATCACATCTAATCATCAAGTTATTAAACATGTGCATAAAACCCCCTTTACCCGGACCGGTGCTCAAAGACATTATACTAATATACAATCTAGGTTTGGAGTAAAAGCTAGGACGTCCTATTGGGCTAATGCTCAATGGATGTGGGATATTTTTGGGAGAAATCAAATCTAAGCCATGTGAGTGGATGAAGTGGTAAGGGATGTCTAGGCAAAGGGTGCAGTGATAGCAAGGAAATGTATGGCTTACATGTGGGTGCCTCTGCAGAGGGTGAGTTGCACCTGTCATGGATGCAAATGTTTCCAAGCCCATTGATGCCTTTTGTCTTTATTCTTATTGCTTTGTATTTCAAGAATCTAGTTTAGGGGACACTGCCCTGGCGTGGTGACCAGTGGTGGAAATGTTACCCATAAGAATTTGACGGAAATGAGAAGGATGGCTCATGATGAGACCCCCTTTCTCTTGGATATTCCACCAAGTGCCACTACTCTGGCATGGTGACCAACTGTTAGTAGTGTCATACCACTACATGCCCATGGACCTAATAAGCTGGCTCGTGATGAAACACCCTATCCTCTAACTAGGTCTTGTTTTATTATTTTTATGGGTCCCTCTATTTCTTGTTGAGAAGGTTTTTACTGTTTTCTCAGGGATCCCTGGGCGAAGCATCTCAAGGTTTCATTCTTTGGCTTCTATCTTTTGCCAGCTACTTTTACCCTCTAGGCCTTTAGCCCCTTCTTCCCGCAAGGTAAGGTACAACCCTTAAATATTTGGCCAACCCAATACCCGAATCAATGTAAGGGGATGGATAAGAGGGAGAAAGATGGAAAGTGGTAAGTATGGTGCAGACGATAGCTTCTCATGAATTCCCCCAATGGCAACTCAAACCCTATGGGCACCAGCTTACTAGGGCATCCTTTCATTTCCCCTAGATATGGTCAAGTGGAGAGGTATAAGATCCAAGCACCCGTTAGAAGCAAAAAATAATTGAATGCACATATTCAAAGGTTTTGAGGATCAAAATGACACATACCATGATACCCAAACTCATTACCTCATGGAACAAGAGCCATCTATGCCCTAGGACCAGGCCGAGGCGATGGATGTTGCTGCTGCTGACAAAGTGGAGGCACTGAAGAATGCAAAGATGGGCCCTCCAGGGCTATGCTCAAGTCGATCTGGCTCTCAGTACTCCATGTCTAGGACCTGTGGGCCTCGGACATAACCTCTTTAGTTATCCCTAAACTGGGGGATAACAGATCCTTAACACCATATATATTCTTCAACTTATGTTGGATTTTAGGGGTTGAAAGGTTGGGCATTCCATGATGAAGAATGTCTATCACAAATTGCTTTGGGTCAAAACTATAATTGGTTATGAGTTTTTGGGTGTGGAAGGTTGCTTGTGTTCTTAAGTAACCCATTGGTGCTCCTTTCTATGAAATCATGACAAAATAATGATGGTTAGAAGATAGAGCAATAATTATTTCATAAAAAAAAAAAATGAAATTTAATCTTGAAATGTATACAGATAATGATATAGACAAGAATTGAACTTCACCATACAATACAAAGCCTTAGATAAAGAAAAAAAGACAAAACAATACCAACAAGGTAGACATGATAAAGCTATTAACAAATTGAGTGGGTGTGATCCTCGTTAGGTAAGTTTAAAAACCCTGCATATGCACAATCTAACGTCCAACTCGAGACATATTGGGAGGGTGTTGTAAGGAACCAGTTCCCTCCACCATATGTAGTTGTGAGGAGCCCCAATTAGTTCCATCGAGCTAATTTCTTCCAATTAGTTATTTTAATCATTAATCATTTGTCATTTTACTCTGAACCGGAAAAGATTCAATCTTAACAATCCAAATCTGTAAACCCACTAACTATAAATTATTGTTAAAGAGTTTTTTTATGTTATTAAACAAATTCATTAATTTCAAGAATTTTAGTAATTTCAATCTTGACAATCCAAATCTGCACATTAACTATAAACTATTGTACAAACGTTTTTACCTTAAAAAAATCAATATTAACAAACAAATCAGTTAATTTTTAATTATCATAACACATTGGAATACTAAGCACCACACACTTGACACTTTATGTTTCTCTAGAAATAATCTCGTATTTGATGGGACTAATATTCTCTTTGCATTCAAGTGAAATATTATGTAACTATTACTAATCTGTTCCTGCAAAAACAGGCACTCTCCATGCCCCTTGGACACTTAAGATACTCCCGGTGGGAGGACGGAAACGAGGGCCCACCAATTTTACTGAATCTTTGAAGTGGTGTCTACAAGAAATCAGTTTTCTGTTTATTTTTCTTGGCCGTAGTTTTTTATTCAGATTAAAAATATAGAAGTTTTTTTT
>ML798020.1:979351-992280 GCA_009831015.1 Picea engelmannii | reverse complement strand
TGAGAATGGTTCTAGAAAGAGTTATGAACTTCTTCTCTTGTCGCTTAGTTCTAATTGCAAGGGAAATATATCCTAATGATGGTTATAATTTTCATGTGGGTATTGATGCTTAGAGTGAAGGGTGATGGATCGATCCCTTCTTCGTTTATAACAATGAGTTTCGTAGTTCTAGCTAAGGGGGATAAATATGAGAATCAAATAACAGGTCACCACTTTGGGAAAACACCTATTCGGTATTTCGACATGCAACCTAGGTGGAATGTGAATCTTGTTCAAGAAGGAGGTAAGTTGTTTGATGTCTTTACACCGTTGTGTTCTTGTGAGTAAGAAGGTGAAACTTTACTTGAATCATTCGACCTTGATTCTCCATAGGACATGTTGGGGGTTTAGTTCTAGTATCAATAAGGTTCACTTCTAGTCCTCATCAATAATGGATCATGTTCTAAAATTGGATATTGGACTAGAAGGAATGTGTGCTATGAAATTGAATTTAGAACTAGAAATGTTCTCCCAATGGAAGGAATGCACACTATGGAATTTTAAATGTGCCCCCATGTTTCTCTAGGGAGAAATGTATAGTTGGAATGTTAATTTGTTGATTGGAGGGAAAGTGGATTAAGTGACATTCTTGAATTTGTGCATTGGAAGATGATACGTGGATGAATATTCATGTTATCTTTGCATCGGTGATGGGAGGTGAATCATATAGGTGATGGGAGGTGTTGGACGATGGTGACGGGATGGGAGCATGGAGCCTATATTGATTTTCGTTCAGGCTACATGACATTGGTTGTAGGCCGGTGGATGCATGGATGCATTATGCATGGCCATATGGGATGCATAGTCTTAAAGACTCTATAGTCGAGTGGATATTGATAATGCACATATATTTTGTAAAGCCACACAATAAATTAGTTGTTGTCAGTGCCCTACTTTCTAGACAAGTTATTAAGAGTCACTCAAGTCATGAGTTTAACATGGCCTACACATCACAATTGTCTCAAATATTTTTTTTCATTTTTTTAAGTTATTTAAGTTGATTATTCATAACGGGTTAATTTTTACTAAAGTTTAATTTTTATATTTTCCAAAGTGACAAAACTTATCATAATTTGGTATTCAATGAGTAGTGAGGACGATTATCATTGATTGCTATTTGTGAATGCAAGTTGACTCATCATTGTTATTCAATGAAAACCACACCATCTAAAATGCCCCACTAGTGGACCATAAGGGAGTAGACGTTCACTCCTGCCAGATGCCTTTAGGTCTTGGGCTGCTAACATGTTTCCTTACGTCTGAGGAAAATGATTTCTTAGCCAAGAATAACCAATTTAAAGACTTATTGCAAACTCAAGATGTCACAACCCTCTTAGTGTCACAAAGATGACAAATTTTTTAAACCCACCACATTTTAGGAATCGTTTAACACTCTATATCACTATGAATTTGTGAGAGTTTAATTTTATTTTAGCAATGTTGATTTTATTCTTTACATTAATTAAAATAAAGAGATACTTTTAATCTTTTAAATTAGGGTTGATCAATGAATATCTTAATTTTTTTTACCCTCTAATTCTTTATCGCACCAAAAGTTTTCCTTAACACACAATTCTTAAAAAACTTTGTATAACTGCCTTAAATTTTCGTTTTTTTCTTTAACAAAATCGTTAAATTTTACATTAACATAATCCTAAACGTCTTATTAAGTGTTTCTTACGTTATAAGTGTAAGGTACAACCACTTTTTATTGTTTTCAAATATTGGAAATGAAAGGTATTCTCACCAATGTTTTTGATGACCCTTTATTTAAATTGAGTTACAATTTAAATGAATATTAAGTGGCATTACATGTGGTATTTAATTGTCATTAGGTTGTTGAGGTGCATAGGTGTTGATCTACATTCATTGATCAACGTTAGTATATACATATTCATCCTTAGTATTTTTCATTTTCTTCCTTCATTCCTTGTATATTTGTTACTTAGTCATTTTTCTCTTTCAAATGTGGGTTGCATATCAAACTATCATCAAATTCCTAGGTTTGCAAACTCGCCAAGCCATAATTCTATACTTAATCACTTTCACAAATTCAACACTTAGTCATTTTAATGTGTTGTGGGAGAACAACTCATCCATGTCTCGCAAATCCTCATGTCCTGTAACCTGCAATTGCACAACACTCAAAATGAACTTTCTACCTATGCATCCTCCATATTGCACTCGTTACCTTTTTATACTTAGCCATTTCTTTGAATGTGGATGTGGGACAACCTTCCTTTCCACTTACCTTTTCCCTCATGCCCATTTCCCACAACCGACAATCCCATGTTCTCCAAAATGACCTATTCACTTTTGTGACTCGCATAATGTGCTCTACTCATACTTAGTCCATTTTATCATTGTGGATGTAGGAATCCTCCCTTCTTACCTTTTTCAACTCTCCATGTCCCATGTCCCACATCCCACAATCTTGTATTCACTATATTTCACCTTCCATGTTCCACATTGCACTTCCATACTTAACCATTTTCCATCTTCCATGACATCACTTCACCATTCCTGATCACAATTATTTCCCCTCCACCACATCATTCACCACTTGTGTGAATCTAATACAATTATTAAAGTGGGGAAGATTTCATAAAACTTTGTAATAAATTCTTAATCTTATCATGCAAGCTCACAACTTTGAAATAAGAGCTATGGTGGTTAATAATAAATGAAATACGTGTTAAATTTAATAAAATATTAATATGACATGCTATAAAAATGTTACATCGACAGTAGAGCACCTATTTGAAAGAAGAGAAACCAGTGTAAAGATATGTCAAGTAGAAGAAAGGACTTGTATTGTGGAGATACACTTAACACTCTCATATGAGAAGATCATGTGTTCTAGTGGTCGCAAGCTTACAAGTGGTACAAGGTTCTTTCCCCCACCGAGAAGGAAACAAACCAAGTTTGGATTTCAGGAATAACACTGGTTGGTTATGTGCCTGAAGTGACAAACTTCAAAGAATTATATCTCTAGTGCACATACAAATTCGATTCAAAAAGAAAAATAATTCGAGTTCATGGAAAGCCACCCATCTCCTTGACTCCTTCAGTTTTCAAAAGAATATTACGACTCCCAAATACCACCATGTAGTTCAATAATGAGGAAACCAATGAATTTCTTAAGGAACATAGAGGAGGAGCATAGCTCCTCTATAACTACCTCGCCAACCCGAGAGATTATAACAATTTTAATGATATTGAGGTAAGTTCTTTAAAATAAACTTACAGAGAATTCACTTGGATTTTTTCACGTATAGTTGGACTGGATTCCATGGCCTCTGTGTCGACACATATTTTTTATATTCTTCACTTTGTTGTTCACAAAGACACCCTGATTGACTGGGGCCAAATTATTTCAAATGAAATTTCATTTCAACTGGGTGGTTTGAGAAAAAACTAAAAATTCTAAATGAATTCTTATTTGGTATATGCTATAGCCCCAAGGGAAAGGAGAGTCGATTTCAAGGTGGAACTAGTCTCTTTCTGGTATCCATCCTTATGGAGACATAAAGCTCAGTACCGTTTCTACTCGGTCCACAACAATTTTATTTATGATTTCAAAAACTTAATCTTTGGTCCTACTACATCGAGACTGTCATCAGACGATACCTCCTTTACCACAGAGAAATGAATTTTTGCAACTACAGATGATTTAAATGTTCTAAGATTATTCGGTTTCCAAGGGAAACCCTTATTGCTCCCCTTTTATGTATCTGATAGACACTTTGTCATCGAAGTGTGCAGAGAATACAAGTATTACACACACTTCTTCAATGAAAAAATGAAGAAGCAGTTCAATCCATTTCCCTGAAGAGTTGGAGAAATTGTTGTTAAGAATATTTATCACTTGGATGAATTTGCAAGTCAAATTGATCAACTTGATTTAAAGTAAGTTAAATGCATTGGGGTTTTTGACCTTAAGGACATGTTTTCTGCACACATGTCCTTGGTGGGATATTCTTCTTATTTATGTAAATCTGAACAATTCAAGGGAGGAAAATCTTCGCAAGGCCTCAACTAAAGAAGCCCAGGATGATGTTGAAGAGTTGGGTAGCACTAATGAGTGCTACAAACAAAAGGGTAGCGAGGAAACACATAAAATCCCCAATTCACCCAATGTTTCACAAAGAGGTACTCATGTTAAAACAAAACCTATAAGTAGTGGTCTAGAACCAAGAAAAACACCTTCCAGAAATTCAAATGATGGGGGTGAAAAACACCCTACAGAGAAAAATTTGGAAAAATAACATGTTGTATATACTCATGTTAAAAGAAACATAGAAACTCATAAAACATGATTGGAGATGCTTGAAATTGAGGAAATTCCTTGAGCTATGGATGTAGATGAAGTGTTAGAAGAACCCAACTGGTCAAAACAAATATTGTTGGAGATTAGAGAAATTATTGAGGCTCTAGTTACCCAGGAGCCATAGATCTTTGAAGAAGAATTTGTCACACTTCACCACGCGGCTAATCATAAAAATTCCAAGAAATTATTAACAAAGAAAGTTAACATGAAAATTAAGAAAGTGTCTAAAAAATGGAAATTAGAAATTGATTTTCTTGGGGTTGTGCCCTAAAAAAATGTACAGTTTCATGAGGCAATCGGGGAAGTACTAAAATAATCCATTTTTTATATTGAGAAAGAAAATTTAATTCTAAAATAAAAAAATAAATGAATTAGAGAAAAATCTAATTCCAAAACTATTGTTTTTTGAACCTCTAACCGCAATTCAACCAACACTTACCCTTAAGGACATCCCAGAAAACAACAATAAATTGAAAGGTTCCTCTAGTCTTTTGTTGTCCGTGAGAAAATACGTTGGAGATGTAATTCAGAAAATAATAGACCTAATCCATGAAATTTGGGAGCTAACACAGAGTTCAACCAATTTTTCAACAAGGATTATGCATTTTAGAGAATATATCCAAAAGAATCTAGAGAATGACGAAGGTTTTTACAAGGAGGTTGTGGGAACTTTTGTGGAAAAGGTTTCAAGTCTAAGTGATACCCACATAAGAAAACATAACCTTCCCTCTCGTATCAAAATGAAGCAAATTAACACTTGTTGGCTGAAAATGATTGAATGTTTAAGAGAAATGATGTATGAACTAGATGTCGTTAATCAAAAGAGGTGATCTATTTCTGAAACTTGTTGATCATACAAAAGAATTTGATGGCCCTAATTTTTTAATGGAGACTATACTCATGTCTAAAGAGAAACTATTGGAACAACTTAAAGTATTAAAAGTTGCATGGGTGAGTGAGTTTACTACTCAATTGAATTCTCTAAAGATGAGGTTGAAAGGTGGCTTATCCGATACATTAATAAGAATGATGATATCTAGGTATTGACTTAGAGAAATGGAGAATGAGCTATTTGAGATAAAAACAAAGCATGAAATAATGATTTCTCTGATGATGGAATGCATAGAAGAATGGTTAATAAAATATTTGGTTAAGATCATCGAGACAGATCAACATGAAGTAGTTACAATGGTTATGCCACCTCCAACACAACAACAACCATCTACAAAATATATCTTAGCAATCAAGTAAAGGTTTCAAAGATTTCCATCGCAGTAAGTCAAGTAGAAACCTTATTCTTTCCCTTGCCATCTTTCTTCCTCAACCATTTGTCATTTTTCCTTTTCTGTTCCCAGCAACCTGTGAAACCTAAGGCTTATCCTTGACTATTTATCTTTTGTCTTCCAGGTCTCTCTTTTATTTTATGGTTTGCAGGGACCCCATCCTAGTCCTCTTTGAAGGACAAACAAAATTTTTTTTATTTGTAACCTAGGACATTACTGCCTATTTATTTAAAGACATCTATTATTTTTGAGGTTCCCAAAGAACTAGTTTGGGACATAAAATTATTGATTTCTCATGACTTTGAATTTAAGCATGAGATTTCAGATGTGTGTCTATCAAAACATTTATTGGGTTTAATGAAATGGTCATTTAGATTTCTCTGTTATATGTGGTCCATACTTTTTTTTCCCTTGTTGAATAATGCATTCTACTTTGATGAATGTTGTGATGGAAATGTCATCCTCTTTTAATGCATACTCTTTTGGCTTATAATGCTTGTAACATAGTGTAAATATTTACTTTCTACAAGATACCTCGTCCTCTCTCAAGTATTCTTTGCACAAGAATATTTATTTCAAGAATAAGCCTAGTACTTTTTTATGTTCTTGTATGTTATTTGAAATAGAGAAGTACCACCTCTTTAAAAATGCAGGGGGATTTATCCTCATGAGGTTGAATTAAAGATCGTAAGACTATATTTTAGATCAACAATAGGCCATCTACTTTATTAACATGCATTTAAGATTGATCAAAGAATTATGCCATTCCCTAGTCTCACCCATTCTCAAGATTTAGTGCTGGAATGGATGGTAGTAGAATGTATTGGGCTCTTGGTCCATCAATGGACCATTGTGGTTGTTGTTGGGCCATGAGAGGAATGTTCATAGGTAAGTGTGTGCCTTTAGAAGTGATATAAAGAGGTCAAGGGTATTCAGGACAACCTATCCAAGTTATCCAAGAATTTAAGGGCATATTTGTCTCAACTTAAGGAAAAAATTTAGAAAAAAATGAAGCTAGGGACCATCTTTATGTTGAGGTTGGAAAGCATATTCTTTCTCTGATAGAATGGGATCAGGAATCTCAGAGCTCCCTATCCATTCTTAGAATGAAATACCTTTAACATGAAGTTTGCCTTTCTATTGTCTAAGACCTCCTTGTTTGAATTACCAACTTCATTAATCTCCCCCCTCCACACAACAGATACTACCACAAGCCCATGTGTCTCATAATAGCTGAGAAGATTTCTAGGTGGAATTGGAAACTACTAGTCCGATGGACTCTATAGTTAGTCCTATGTGATGGTTTGATTTTTATTTATATAATTATTTTATATTTTGTAGGTTTGTCTTTCTATCAGGTTCCTTTATAAGACATTATACATGTAAGTTTTGGAGCAATAAGATGTTTTTATTTTTGAAATTTCAAGTGTTTGGGAAACTTCTCTCTCATCCCTCATTTAGACTATTGTTACATGATTTTGGACTTGTATTAATGTTGTACAAGTAAAGCTGCACCCAATTTTTAATCAATATGAGGATAGAGGTGGGGGTAGGCAATGTGAATTTGGGGGCGGGGGGAGATAATGTGCATTTGAAATGCACATTACATTTTGGGGTGGGGGAAACAATGTTTATTTTAAATGCACATTATCTCTCCCCACCCCCATTTTTAATCAATATATATACAAGATTGACAATGTTGATTCAACTACCTCATCACATGTTCACCATTTTATAGGTACATGTTGACCATTTTATAGGTTCTAAAGAAAGTTTCACCAATAAAATCTAATGAAATCTAATGCTATAAGATTAATGAACATTAATGTATTGGTTTCCTAAAGAAAACCCATATCCAAGGATTATCTCATTGCTAGCACAATTTTATAGAGTATTTAATTAAATCTAATTTATTGTTTTGTTTTTTAAAATAGCTTTACTCAATTCTCTTAATTTTCTTGATATATTTTGAAAAGTATGCATGCATTAGCAACCCAAACTTAACATTATTATCATTTTTAAACATCCTACATACATGCAACAAAATAGTTAATATTGACTTTATACAAAATAGTTAACAAATGACTTTGCATGCCCATTACATATTATAAACTAACACTCAAGATAAGAATTTCCATCTTAATGCAGTGGCATGTACTTACATCACACAACCCAAGTATCTCCCACAATTTCTAACGCATGTATAGCTTCCAATAATATTGATGTAGACATTTATAATGTGTTGTTGAAAAACTGCAAATCGGCTCTCAATAATCTAAAAGCATAACATATTGTCAACAACAATATTTACATATCATTGGATAATATCTATTCTTTTAATGAACAACAATATATACTTATTATTGGAAGAACAAAGACCAACTCAACGTCTTTTCATAATATTTTACCATTTACTATTTTTAAGTGTTGATCTAATATTCTTTATTTACTCGTCTCCATTTTACTATGTGATAAAATATGAATGTAATGTTGGGTATTTATTTGATGAGACATAATTTTATGGACTTTTATATAATTTTGATATGTTTTCAAATTTTTTTTTAATTTTTTTTCTTTTTTTATAAGTTTGTTTTTGGCATTTTAATGAATATTTAGTAAATTTAAATGTTAGTCTATTTTTGTATTATTATATATAATAATATAATTTTAATGGTTAAAAATATGTGTTTTATCTTAAAAGGTTATAAGTTCAAATCCAGAGGGGGTAGGGTATGTATACCTCAGTAAACTTTACTAATCAAATTGATGGGCAAAGGAGGTTTCATACACCAATTTGGTGTCTCGCTTAATCATGACCTTAAAAATAGATTATTATTATTATAAATAAATATATCAATATATGTATAAATTTGACACTCATATTTATATAGTTATGTTTATTCTTTTATTTATATGTGAATGTGAATTATTTTCTATTGTTGGCTTAGTACCATATCACCATCAAAATAGATATTGTGAGATATCTCGTCGTGGGTTCATTTCAAATGGTTTCCTCCACCTGCCATTCCATAACCAGACCTTAGGGATCAAGAGAATTCATGCGATTATTATTTAGTGAAATACTTGGATTGAGAATGTCAACATGAGTGAAATATGGATGAACATTGTGATACACATAATATAAAACCCGCAAATGTTTATATTGGAAAAGTGTTGAGTAACGAAGAGACATGACACAAAATCAAAGTAGATAAAATCCATTTTTTATTCATGAATCCCCATGGCTTAGGATGGGAAAAGAACTCCAACTATGTACAAGATTCAATTTAATCATGTACAAGCTTCAATTTAATCTCTATCGATCCCAAAGCCATGAGGTAAAGAAGACTAGAATGACACAGTATAACTCATATAGTCATCCAACTAACTATCAACATTAACCCCTAAGATAAATTAAGTAATTAACAATTAACCATTAAATCATGAATCCTTATCGCTATGCTACTGAATTATAAAATGTTAATTATTTAATTACAAATGTTTAATTAATTATTTTATGTTTATTTTTAGCAAATGATTAACTCTTATTAAAAACCTGCAAAATTAGCTTACATGAAGTCCAACACTAACAATATAAACAAAAATATACATTGCAATGAACCATATAGTATATCATATCATTACCATATCATTGCAAAGGAAGTATTCTTATCTCTATTACCAAAAACAAGATGCAGAAATAAATTTAACTCAACCCCCTTCCCCACCAAAGAAAAAAATAAAATAGAAAGGAGAAAGGAGGGACACTAGAAAATGCAAGCATTTAATGAATAAGTCTTATTCATATTTTCATTTCAATTAAAGCATTTCAAGTGACAAAGATATATACTCACAAAGCACATATAATGAACACCAACATAAAAACACATTTCGATGTATAAGATACATGAAAATTTTATACAATGATATGTAACATCCACGCTATAGTTCTCAATTTAATTAATGCTTATGTGGATATGATATGTGGCTACGACCAAATGATGTAATATACGAATTGTATCTCTATGTTTTAATAATAAAATATGATGTCAGTTTCTAAGGGGACATGGACAAGAGATGGGGGATGAATTAATCCACAAGAAAGAGAAGTGTCTAGGATAATGGGCAAGAGGGGTCAAAGGGGGAATTACCCATGTATATTAATTGAACCCATTTTCCTAAACTTGCTAATTGTTTTTTAACCTTCCAATTTCTGATTGAGTGTTCCCAAAGCCAATCATTGAATACATGTAACAAGGTGGTTGTGAGTGGTCACATCCTAGAGTTATTGGGCACATGGGGGTTGAGTACAATCAGCTTGGGGAAGAGTGCGAATCAAGAAAGGAAAGCCAAAGGGAGAAAATTTGTATGGTTTAGGACAAGATTTCGGGGAAGGAATTTTTTGTGCAAGAGGAAAAGAAGAGAGTAGGGAGCGGGTGTAGCCTTGGAGAGAGGATTCTAGAGAAAGCTAGAGTGTATTTGGAGCATTTTGGAGCTGAAGACTGAAGAGTGAGGTCGTCAAGCCTGAAGACTGAACTCTGGAGTGAGTTGCATTGTAACAACAAATGTTTTTTGTTGGTTTGTTGGTAGTTTTCCTAGTAGCAAGTTCCCTTGAGTTCTCAACTGAGAGATTCCTAGTTACCTGTGCCAGAGATGTTGGGTATGTGTTATATTCTTTGCATGACTAGCTTTAGTGTCTGCTATGTTGTGTCGAGCGTGCAATGGGGTTTGAGATTTTTTTCCTTGGGAAAAGTGTCGCATTTTTGCCTCATTTTTCGTGGTGCCTCGATTTTCATGTCCATTGTTGGGAGGTTTTTCGGCACATGGTTTTTTGCCGATGGTTTTCTATTTCCGGTTAAGGAATTAGGGTTGTTGACTAATCCAGGTCATTGGGTTAGGGTTTTTGATGCCGCTAGCTCCTATATGTATATTTTATTGTAAATAATGTATCATAGTGAATGAATATAGAATATGTTGGTTTTCCTGTTTTGGGTTTCTAGGGGAAAAATCTCTGTGTAATGTGTGTATTTTCCATTGTATCTTTTTGTTCTTTTACTGAAAATATGTTTGTAGTAAATAATTGTACAATGTTAAAATCTACAAGAGAAACCTTGATAAATGAATGACACATTCCTTGAGATAATTCTGATAAATGAATGGTACATCCCTTGGGTTATCCCTGATAAACGAATGGTGCAGTACTTGGGTTGGGCAGGTAAGGAGGAAGAGAGTTGGTAGAAAAATCAAGATAACTGTAGGATAATATCAGTTGGGTTATGAGTTTTATGAGTTGCAAGTGGACTGTGAGAGACCACCCTCTTTTGTGGATTACTAGCCTCAACTCGAGGGTGATTGGTTGTTGAGATTTGGAACAATCAATCTATGGTTGGGTGGAACATCCGTCCCAAGCATCTGGTTCCATAATTCTTGTTTAAAGATAAGTGTTTTATCTTGTTGATGAGTTATTTACATGTGTTATTTTTGTGCATGAACTTTGCATAAATGAGAATGAATTATATGTTGTTGCAATGAGCAGTTTAGCCGCATTTCATGTTGATTATTGACATGCTTTAGATGCATTTGTTTTATGGTTATAGACAATAGCTAAATCTATTTTAAATTTGTAGTTGTAAGCTACAAGAAATAGACTAACAATTAAAGAAATACCTTAGTTAGCAAAAAAATCAGTTTTAATATTCCGCACCGTAATGTCCCTCAATTGGGATGGGGAACATTACATTATGGTATTAGAGTTGTAAAAAAGGAGATTTTTGTGTGGTGTGGCCCAACTTGGGTGGTTGGGAATGCTACAAAGTGGTATTAGAGCCTCGTTTTCAACACTAAGTCTGGATGGATCGAGTTAGCAGAACGTTGAAGCAGAAATTCGTAGAGAATTAATTCTGGAGTGTGTCTGAAACTTATTTTATTAATTTATTACAATAAATTTGAGAGAAATTTCTTGGGTAATGTGAAGAATTGAGCCTCTTTGGAAATTTGGACATAAGAAAAATCAGAAAAATTTGGGTATTTTTCCATACGACGATGTCGACATGACGTGGAGGCCATGTGTCAGCTGACGTGTTAGAAGAAAGACATGTACTACCACGGTGGTAGGTACATGTTGGACGGGATGATAGTTGGTAGGTGGTGTGGAGCCACGTGGCAGACCAATTTCCAATCCCACGAAACAACAGTAATATATTGGAATTTGTCTAAGTGTTAAGCTATCACGATTCCATGTAGATGGAAAAATGGTTAAGTGTTGAGACTTCTCAAATGGACTTATGAAAGGAAGGTTACAAGATCATGAGTCCGCGTAGATGGAAAAATGGTTAAATATTGAGACTTATCGGGCATACTTATGAAAGTAAGGTTACAAGATTATGAGTCCGTGAGTCCGTGAAGATGGAAAAATGGTTAAGTGCTGAGACTTATAGGACATACTTATGAAAGGAAGGTTACAAGATTTTGAGTCTGCGAGTCCTCGATTTTGTGAAGGGAAAAGAAGCTAAGTGTTGGTGGCGGGTTCATGGAAGGTATGAAGATAGGCTATGAGTTTGTGAGTCCACCACCCACTTGCCCAAAATGAAGAAGAGATATGGCTTAGATCCGTAGTGAATCCATTAAGATAGATCAATGATGAAGATCTAATTAAGAAATGATCGGACAGTTATTGAACATTGCTACTATGTTACACATGCTAATGAATATTCCTTCATTGTTTTTCCACCATAATTTTCAACTCAGAACTTGAATTGGAGCAAACGAAAATCCATTGGAAAGTTGTTTCAAAAATCAATGCATTTAAGGAATCCTACTTGGGAGTAGTGCATTAATATTCTTCATAATTTAAAATGAAGAATGACTCATAATCTAATTGATAAATATTTTGTAATATGCTTAATTCTAACAACAATTATTGCATGCACATTCTTGCATAATTAGAGATACAGAAAAGCATACCTTAGTTCCTACATGAAAACTAGAGACATGGAGGATGCTCAAGGGTTTTACAACCATGAAGAAGAAATTGGATGTCTACATACCATCATGGGTAATTCTGAGATTGAGTCTAATGGGAGAAGATATAGGCATGGCACTGTAACTATGAGAAGCCTGCAAAAGGAAGTGCAGAGCTATAGGGATGATAATGAGAGGATCATGAAGTCTCAAGAAGAGATACTTCAAAGCCTAAATATGCTACATAAGCAAGTTAACAAGGACTTTGGCACTAAGTGTTGGATTACTGAGAGGGGGTTTGAATTAGTAATAGAGAG
>ML798020.1:919719-965028 GCA_009831015.1 Picea engelmannii | reverse complement strand
TGTTTTGAGCCATTTGGAAAAGGTGGGTGGCCACCGATATCCACCTGGATCAAAGTTGCAATATTCTCATCTTCCTTCATCTTAAGTTGTTTGAACTGACCTCTATAAGTTTGAATCTTTGTTGCTTTGACTTTTGAATCTCCTTCATAAATATTTCAAAGTTTGTCCCAAATCTCTTTAGTGGATTTACAATGTGCAACTTTGGTGAATATCGTTTCACTAATACCATTCAGAAGTGCATTTGTAGATTTGGAATTATTCTGACCGAGTTTCACTACTTTGTCATTTGTTGGCAGAACTGCTGGTACTGTGTATCCATCTATAATTGATTGTCAAATTTCAAATCCCTGTGCATGTATATATGTCTTCATTCTTATGCTCCAAAATGCATATTTATGTCCATCAATTTGTGGTATTCCATTTTTATACAATTTGTTTCTCTCCATGATCTACCTTTCAGTGATTAAATTGATTTCTGAATGAACCTCGCTTTGATACCAATTGTTATATTACTGAGAGGGGGGGTGAATCAATAATAGAGCAATATAATCATTTTTCACCAAAATACAAATTTTATATAAATGTAGCATTATCATCCAATAGTTATAGAGTAAATAAACAATGAACAAATGAGAAATCACACACATACACAGTACACCCGTGTTTTTACATGGAAACCCAAAGCGGGAGAAAACCACATAATTCTTTTTCTTATATGTCTTGAAGAATTGCATTCATTGGAAGCACCAACTTCCTTTGTTTTCCAACTGCAACTGGAAGGAGGCTCCAACCCCCTAGTTTCTCAGGCTACAACCTGAAGGAAGCTCCAACTCATCAATTTTATGGCTACAGCAAGAAGGAGGCTACAACCCCCTAAGTTCTTCAGCTACAACCATAAGGTGGCTACAACCACCTATCCTTGTCCCATCCAACTACCCTGAAATATAAATGTCAAATGTAGAAAACCTGTCACTGTCACTAAATCAACAACTACCACTTTCAACTTGTCACTGTCAACCTGTACCAATAACCTGTAACAACCTGTACCAATCAACCTGAACCAACATGTACCATGCATCAACCTTGACTCATCAATATGTACCAACATCATCAACTATACACCTCATGTATGTGTCAACTCATCAACTATACACCTCATGTATGTGCCAACTCATAAAATACTTGTCTCAACCATGTACCCAACATGTACCTCAACCATATACCAAAGACATACACCAATATAACCATCAAAAAATTCATCACTCTATCCATAAACCAAATACCATAAACCCTTACATCAAACCATGTGCCACAGCCTCATTGTTATGTAGCCTCAAGCTAAACCAACAACTTCATAAACACATCACAACCAAAAKACCAATACCCATATGCCAAATACCAACAACAAAATACCAATTGTATCCCTCAACAAATCTGATATATGCAGCAATATTGAACATCCAATACCATCTCAAGAGCTAAACCCTAGCTCACAAAACATACCTCAAACAAGATGTGCCATATCTCTCATAAATATACCCCAACCATGTTGTTGCCGCACTTTTTCTACCGCATTTTTTCTACTGCAATTTGCTCTATCAATAATACATTCCCAAATAACCTTTCACAAAATAGATATTCAATGATATTCAAGTGTGATAAAATGAGAGAGCCTTTCCTCTTATTCATACTTTCATGTAGCATCTCACTTTCCTTATTTTAGGGAGTTCTCCATTAACTTTATTATTTAAATAATTTATTTTGCAAACACTTTGACTTTTGGGGGGCTTCTATATGACTCATGAGGGTTCTCCAAATTCATATGGCCATAACTCTCTAACTGTGAGGAGTTATGTGATGTTCCACATACCACCGGAAAAGGCATGACACGCACTATCCATATAGGATATTTTCACTGACAAATTCACTGACCTTCATCTCATTATTCCACAATTAAGCATGGATTATCTAACCATACTTCTAGGATAACTCAATCCGCAAAGCATCTTCCCGTGAGGGATTTCACCATAAGGGGACCACTTTGGAGTTCATCCATTTGTACTTCTTATCAACTATGACAAGGCAATAATGATTCATCTTTACATCAAACAAACTTGGGTCCATTACCCAAACCTTTGTGCTATCGTTCTTTCTTCAAGGCTTGACATCAATGACAACCAACCTTAATCAACACCAAGAAAGAAATTAGTGCTAGAAAAGTATCAACATCAAGATCCCATAACAAAAGAGATGATCATGGGAATATTAGGCAGTCAATAAGCATGAGTAGACACCATCATTCTCCAAGGAAATCCACCATAAGAACTCATGTAAGTTCAAGTCCAGGGAGCAGCCCAAGTGTGTCTTTTGTTCGGAGGAAAAGGAGAAGACCTAAGGTAGACATCTTGTAGGGTGAACTCATGATGATTAAGCCACTAAATTTCAATGGCGAGCACAAGAAAGGAGAATATGCAGAGGCCTGGTTGTTGGAAATGAAGAAATATTTCCAGCTACATGATTACCCATCCTAGGTAGAAGCTAGAATTTCCACCTACCACTTGCAAGGGAAGGAAACCATATGGTGGGATCAACTTAAGAAAGCCAAGAACCTTGATGAGAAAAGAATCGCATGGAGGCAGTTCAAGGGATATTTCCAAGAGAAATATTTGCCTGAGCATTACTATGAAAGAAAGATGAAAGAGTTCTTTGAACTCAAGTTGGGAATCATGACAATGGAGGAATATGTGAAGTGGTTCTTTGAATTGTTGAAATAAGTTGACTTCATCAAGGATGATAAAGTCAAAATCCAAAGGTTTCTAAGTGGGTTACCATATTTCTACAGTGATAAGATTCAATATGATAACCCCAAAAGCTTGGAGGAAACCCTAAGGATAACAAGGCATCTGTATGAGAAGAGCAACGGAAGACTAGTTTTCCAAAAATTTTGGAATGAAAAGATGAAAGGTAAAAAGGATCAAAGGCATAAGTGTTTTAAGCCACCCTTTTTCGGGGATAATTCCCCAGAAAATTAACAATGTCAATTCACCCAAAATGAACACAAGACTGAAAATTCATTTGGAAAAAGGCTAAGGAAGAAGTTGGTGCAATGTTGGGGATGTGAGGGAAATCATCTATATAGGGATTTCCCTCACAAAGGAGAAAAAATGAGAACTGTCCACAACATTCAAGAGGATGAGCAGTGGAAGACATGGGAAAAATCATGCCAAGGATTTATGCAACCTTGGATAACAAGCAATCTGAATATCAATCTCCCATGATTGAAGTGGAAGGTAATATCAATAATGAGCCCATAGAAATTTCAATTGATTATGGAGCTAGCCATAGTTACATAAATGCTAACATTGTTGAAGGATTTCACTTGCAAAGAAGTAAGCATAATAAATATTGGTTAGTTTATTTATCCACGAGGGCTAAGAGGAAAATCAATGAGTTGGTTAAATATTGTTCGATAGACATGAATGGAATCAATACAAATGTGGAGGTAAACATCATACCATTGGGCTCATGTGATTGTTTAATTGGCATGCATTGGTTGGAAAAAAATCATGTTGTCCTAAACTGTTACAACAAGACAATCACATGTCTTGATGAGGAAGGGCAGCAAGGCAAGATTCAAGGAATTCCAAGAGTTGTAGATGTTAGAGAGATTTCAACTATGCAGTTGAAGAAGAGCTTCAGAAAAGGATGTCATATGTTTGCATCCCATATGGAGGAAGCAACCAAAGACAAAGTGGAAAGCATTGAAGACCATCCAATTTTGAGGGATTGAAGATGTTTTTAGAGAAATTATGGGACTACCACCAAAAAGAGACATTGATTTCTCTATTGATTTGGTACTAAAAGCTTCCCTAGTGTCTAAGACACTTTACAGAATGGGTACACCAGAACTAAAAGAGTTGCAGATGCAGCTTGAAAAACTTTTGAAGGGTATATATGCCCAAGTGTGTCACCTTGGCTAGCCCCGATTCTTTTTTTGAAGAATAATGATGGAACCTTAAGGTTGTGTATTGATTTCAGAAAACTTAATAAGGTTACCATAAAGAATAAGTATCCTTTGCCAAGAATTGATGATTTGTTTGACAAGCTAAAAGATGCAAGAATATTTTCGAAGATTGACTTGAGATCGGGCTATCATCAAGTAAGGATAAAGGAAGAAGATATCAACAAGACACCATTCAGAACAAGATATGGGAATTATGAATTCACAGTAGTGCCATTTGGGCTACCAAATGCCATAACAGTTTTTATGTGCTTGATGAATGGAGTGTTCAGGGAGTACCTGGACAAGTTTGTGATTGTGTTCTTAGATGATATCCTCATCTATTCTAAATCATAAAAGGAACATGAGAAATATTTAAGAATGGTGTTACAAGTCTTAAGAGAGCATAAATTGTATGCTAATCTAAGTAAGTGCATATTTTACCAAAAGAAGATTCACTACTTGGGGCATATAATTTCAGCAATAGGGATAGAAATTGATCTTGAGAAGATAGAGGCCATTAGAGGATGGACATCTCCAAAAAAAGTGACAAAGGTCATATCATTCATGGGTCTTGCCAGTTATTACCGAAGATTCATAAAAGGGTTCTCAAGGATTGAAAGTCCAATCACTTCTTTGCAAAACAAGGGAGTGAAATTTGAATGAACTTCCAAGTGCGAAGAGAGTTTTCAACAATTGAAGGAAATATTGGCAAGTGCACAAATATTGAAGATAGAAGATTCAAATGAATATTTTGTTGTGTGCACCGATGCATGCAAGGAAGGACTCGGTGGAGTTCTCAGTCAAAGGGACCATGTGGTATGCTATGGGTACAAAAAATTAAAAGACCATGAGAGGAATTATGCTACACATGACTTGGAGTTAGCATCGATTGTACATGCATTAAAAATGTAGAGGCATTACCTTATGGGTAAGAAATTCAAGATAAGAACATACCACTGTGGTCTTAAACATTTGTTTGGACAACCAACACTAAATGCTAGACAAACTAGATGGCTAGAATTTCTGAGTGAATATGACTTCGAAATTAAGCATATAAAAGGCAAAGAAAATCAAGTGGTTGATGCACTCAACAAGATAGCTCATGAAGTGCATGTGGAAGCCATCAACATGTACATGATAGATTTGAACGATAAAATTATTGCAACAGAAAATTCAAATCAACAATATGTGGAAATAAAAGAGACATTACAGCAAGGTAAATTTTAGCAGAAATTTAATTTTTATGAGCTAAAAGAATATGTAATTCTCATGTACAAGGGAAAAGTATATGTGTCGAATTCCAATGAGCTGAAAAATGAAGTTTTCAAAGAAATGCACAATGTGCCATATGCCTAGCACCCAGGATATCAAAAGACAATTGCAGTTGCGAGAAGCCAATACTTTTTGCCTGGAATGAAGAAAGAAGTGGCTAATTACATAGACAGATGTCTAGAGTGCCAGAAAGTGAAGACTGTGTATAGGCATCCAGATAGGTTATTGCATCCATTTCCTATTCTAGGATGGAAATGGGAAGTAGTTACAATTGATTTTATCACAAATATTCCTAGATTAGTGAAGCAACATGATTCCATCATGGTGGTGGTGGATAAATTAACTAAAAAAGCACATTTTATTCCAGTATAGACTACACACAAGGCAACAAATATTTTAGATATCTACATGAAATAAGTTGTTAGGCTACATGGATTACCTAAGTCAATAGTTTCAAATAGAGATCCAAAGTTCACATCCAATTTTTGGAAGGGTTTGTTCAAAGGATTTGGAACAAATTTGAATCTCAGTACAATGTATCATCTAGAGTCATATGGGAAAACATAAAGGACTAACATGATAATTGATGACATACTAAGAATGTATGTAATGGATCAACCATCAAAGTGGGAAGATTATATTCATTTAGTTGAATTTTCCTACAATAATGGGTATTAGGCCTCACTGAAAATGAGTCCATTTGAAGCATTGTATGCAGAAAATGTAACATTCAGGTGAGTTGGGATAACCAGCATACAGAGAAGTTTTTGGGACAAATTTCTTGAAAGAAATGGAACAACAAATGACAAGGATAAAATTGAATTTAAAGGCTTCCTAGGATAGGCAGAAAAGTTATGCAGACAAGAATAGAGTTTTCAAATATTTTAAAGTGGGCGAACATGTGTTTTTGAAAGTGAAGGCAAAGAGAAGTTCACTAAGATTAGGAAGTTTCCCGAAGTCGGCAGCAAGATATTGTAGACCTTTTGAAATATTAGAAAATATAGGGCTAGTTGCATACATGCTAGCATTTCCTACATTCATGAGAGTGCATCATGTATTTCATGTATCATCATTAAATAAGTATGTACATGATCCCCACCACATAAATTGATTGGTATGTGATCCAAGTGGAACACGAAGGGGATTTCCGGGTGGAACCAATATGCATCTTGGACTAAAAAGTCAAAGTGCTCAGGAACAAAGCCACAGGGATGGTAAATGTTCAATGGAATTGCTACAGTCCTCAATATGCTACATGGGAGCATGAAGAAAACATGCGAGAAGAGTACCTACAAATTTTTGAAAATTTTGAAGAAGGAAGAATGCAAGACTCCATTTTGGAAAGCTAGAGTTCTGGAACCACATCTTAGAGTCCTAGCCAACTGCGTTGGGGAACTTGGTAAATGAATGGCTCATTCCTTGGGTTATCCTTTATAAACGAATGGTACATCCTTGGGTTAACCATGGTAAATTAATGGTGCATTCCTTAGGTCGGCGAGTTGAGACGAATAGGATATTGATGGTTGGAGATGTTGTTGGAGTTGTTAAATTGCAGAATTTTTATTTCTAAGGATGATGCAGAATTGTAGGGGAGGGGGACTATAACATCCCTTCTATAATCCCTAGTTTAATTAATGCTTATGTGGATATAATATGTGGCTACGACCAAGAGATTTAATATGTGAATTGTATCTCTATGTTTTAATATTTAAATGTGATGCCAACTACTAAGGGGACATGGACAAGAGATGGGGGTTGAATTAATCCACAAGTGGGAGAAGTATCTAGAGGTGTCAAAGGCGGAATTATCCATGTATATTAATTCAACCCATTTTCCTAAACTTGCTAATTGTATATGAATCTTCCAATTTTTGATTGATTCTTCCCAAATCCAATCATTGAATACATGTAAGAGGGTAGTTGTGAATGGTCACATCCTAGAGTTATTGGGCACATGGGCGTTGTGTACAATCATCTTAGGGAAGAGTGTAAATCAAGAAAGGCAAGCCAAAGGGAGGAAATTCATATGGGTTGGGACAACAATTAGGGGAAGGAATATTTTGTGCAGGAGGAAAAGAAGAGATTTGGGAGCGGGTGCACCCATGGAGAACGAATTCTAGAGAAAGATGGAACGTATTTGGATTTGAATACTGAAGAGCCAAGTTGTTAGGTATGAAGACTGAAATCTGGAGTGAGTTTCACTATAGCAACAAGTGTTTGTTGTTGGTTTGTTGGTAATTTTCCTAGCATCAAGTTCCCTTGAGTTCCCAGCTGAGAGATTCCTAGTTACATGTGCCAGAGAAACCCTGATAAATGAATGGGACATTCCTTGGGATAATAATGATAAATGGATGGTACATCCATTGGGTTATCCCTGATAAACAAATGGTGCATTCCTTGGGTTGAGAAGGTCAGGAGGAAGAGAGTTGGTAGAAAAATCGGGATAGTTGTAGGAGAATATCAATTGGGTTATGAGTTTTATGAGCTGCGAGTGCACTGTGAGAGACCACCCTCTTTTGCGGATTACTAGCCTCAACTAGGGGGTGAATGGATGTTGATATTTGGAACAGTCGGTCTATTGTTGGGTGGAACATCCATCCTAAGAAACTATTTGCACAACTTTTGTTTAAAGATAAGTGTTTTATCTTGTTGATGAGTTATTTACATGTGTTATTGTTGTGCATGAACTCTGTGTAAATGAGAATGAATTATACGCTGCTACAATGAGCAGCTTAGCCGCATTTCATGTTGATTATTGAAATTATTTAGATGTATATGTTTTATGGTTATAGACATTGGCTAAATCTGTTTTAAATTTGTAGTTGTAAGCTACAGGAAATCGGCTAATAGTTAAAGAATAACCATAGTTAGCATAAATTTCATTTTTATGTGTAGTCTGCACCATAATGTCCCTCGGTTGGGTTGAAGAACATTACATTATGGTATCAGAGCTGTAAAAAGGGAGAGTTTTGTGTGGCGTGGCGCAACCTGGGTGGTTGGGAACGTTACATGATATATGAAAATTTTCAAAATGGGAAGATGTTTTCTCTACATTCATGTAAGTAATTTTTTGTTTTTTAATTGTATTGAATTAAAATTATTACACTCGTAAGTTTTATTTTAGAGTAAAACTCATTGAAAAATTATTACAAGGTAAAATTCTTCATATATATAAAGTTTTGTTACTATTATTACAATCTAATTTTCGACCAATATTTTTAATATAGGTTGAAAATATAGTCCATAATCTAGTCAAAATTTGTCATCTCAAAATAATTTTTAAACTTATTGTCAAAACTCACATGGAAAATTTAGTCAAAAATTATTCATTACAACAATTTTTAGGTAAAAACATGATTTGTTGGTCAAAATTTATTACAGAAATGTTATCAATGATGTCAAAAATTATGAATTTAACACCACTCTTACCCATAAAGAAAATAAAGGGGGCAATATTGTACGCGACCCCTCCAGAGAAAAAATGGAAGAATTAATGTCTTCCCTTGACTTAGTTGATATAAAACCATCCAAAGGCAACTTCACTAGGTCTAATAACTGAAATGACCCTTGTCACATTGTTGCCATGCTTGACAGATTCATGGTTAGTTCCATATTTTTTGATGAATTCGTCTCCTTATCCTCCTTGATTCTCCCTTAGGCTACTTCTAATCATCGTCTCATTGTTCTCCTCCTCTTAGATATTTTTTATCAAGGCCCCATTCCCTTCCATTTCAATCCCATTTGGATCCATGATCCATCCTTTCTTGATCTGGTCTTGATTTCTCGGTGTCGATGGATTTATGGGTCCCCAGTGCATATATGGGAGAAAAAGTTGGAAAATGCAAAATCATCCCTCAAAGATTGGGCCAAGGAAACATTTCGACCTTCGTAGGTTAAAATTAGTGGCCTCCTCAAGTATTTGTAAGAATTGCAAGGGAAACTGGAAAAAGAACAGGTTACCCAAGCTCTGCTTGAAGAAGAACAACATACTTTTCAAATTTATTAGTGATATTTAAGGGATGAGGAAAAGCAATGGAGGCTCAAGTCTAGGAGTCTATGGTTGCAAACAAAGGATCAAAACACAAAGTACTTCCATCGGAAAACTAAAGTCAGACTCAGGAAAAATAATGTTAAGGAAATAACATCCAGGGGGGGAGTCCTCAACGCGTTTGACTAAATCAAGGATGTTTCATATAGGCATTTTGAGAGCCTATACAATGAATTAGGAAGGTTGGAACATGACTACAAAGACATGATACTGGAAAAAATCCCTTCCATCATCACCTATGAGAATAAAGATGACTTAAACCGTGCCATTATAAAGGAGGAGGTTTTGGGGGTGATCCTTCAAATGGATCTCGATAAGGCCCCAGAACCAAATGGATTCACAACCCATTTCTACAAACATTGTTGGCATATAATTAAATTTGATCTCATTAGGATGGTGTGGTATGTTCACCTCTTTCACCAAATAGGGGGAAACACTAACTTCGCTTTCCTTGCCTTGATTCCAAAAGAAGTTAACCCCTCCTCCTTTTTGAGATTCATTTTGATCTCACTCTGTAATGTCTTGTATATGATTATCTCTAAAATTGTTTCCAATTGAATCAAATCCCTTCTGCCCATGATCATTTCTTCCAATCAAGGGAGTTTTGGTGGAAAACGACATATAGTGGATAACATTATCCTAGTCCAAGAAGTTATCCATTCCAAAAGATCACATGGGGAAAGGGGATGATCACTAAGATAAACATGCTTAATTCCTTTGGCAGGGTCATACACAACTTCCTCTTTGAATTTATTCACAAATTCAACTTTGAGGAGGCTTGTATTCAACGGATCTCATCCTACATCAGCAAGCCTTGGATTTCCCCTCTAATGGTAGGCATGCCATCTTCATTTTTCAAGGCCACTAGAGGTATCCATCAGGGATGTCCTCTCTCCCCACTACTGTATATTTTTGTGGCAGAGGCTTTGAGATAGAGGCTTGACTCTGAGAGAAAAGTGGGGATTATTCCAAGTATCAAAATCACTGAAAGGGAAAAAAGAATTAACCACTCCCAATTTTTTGATGAAACTCTTATGATTGAAGGCGCCTACACCATCATTGCCTCTTGATTCAAATATTCACTAGAACTTTTCACCATGGTTTTAGGAGGGATCATTAATTTTGCTAAAATCTAGATGTACACGTGGAACATTAACTCTATATTATCTATTGCAATCGCTAGAATCCTTCAATTATCCTTCAAGGAAAATTGGCAATCCTTCAAATATCTCAGCATCCCCATCTACCTTTGAGCCCTCTCATCACCTGCCTGGGAGCATACTCTCTTTAATATAAAGTCTAAACTCACCCAATGGGGCAAGTAATGGATTAACCCAACAGGTCAACTGGTTTTGGTAAAATCGGTTTGGTCTTCCTTCCCAATATTCTAATTTTCCTCTATGATCACCCTTGCTAATGTAAAGTTGGCCCTCTCTCAAGAGCTTTGAAGGTTTATGTTGCAAGGTGGAAAATCTAACAAAAAAATATTTTATTTAGTGAATTGGAATATTGTCAGAGCTCCCAAATGCAATGGGGGTCTTGGGATCAAGGATGCTTCTTTAATAAAAATTTCCCTCAATGTTAAATTATTATGGAGTATTATAACAAGAAAGCAGGATTGGTGGGAAAAGTCTTTCTCAACAAATACTTGAATGGATCAAGGGTTCGTTAATTGGACCAAGTGCCTGAGGTCCAAAATGGGTCCCAAATCTAGTGTCTTCTCAAGGCCTCGCTTACCCTACTCCAAATTCATTTGTCTTGGATTCCCGAAAATGGAAAAAATATCAATATTTAGCATGTCAGTATTATGGGGCACCCCCCACTTCTCTTGGATAAATCCTTCCTACCGTTGAAAGTTTGGTTAGAAGATAATGGGAAATTTACTCTCTTTGATATCTCAGTATGGTACCATCCTCAGGTATTTGTCTTGGTTTGGATTTTGGGGAGGTCTTGGATAACCTTCAAGATATTTCCTATCCTCTCACCCTTTGTTTAAGTGGATGTGCCCTGCGCCAGCTGGAAATCAAAGACTCTAGGGGTTTTGGATTGCAAGATAACTCAATTCAAAAAGGTTATGAGATTCATCTCTCATAGGTGACACTCCCTCCCGAAGCAAGCATTTGGCATCTTGATGGTCTCCCTAAGGTTAGCATATTTTGTTGGACTTTAGTGCATGGAAATATTCTCACGTGGGAATTTTTGTGAAAGTGGGGTATTAAAGGGCCCTCCAGGTGGATCCTTTGTGGTTTCTCTTCTGAATATTATGCTCATATATTTTTAGAATTTGATTTTTATAGGTTTGTATGGAAACTTCTCTTGCAAGGTATTAGCCATAGAGTTTCTTGGTTGTCTTCTATGGAGCATTTCATAGGATGCTACTAGTCCACATATTTGGGATTATTCCTTAACAAACCTTTGTTCAAAGGATTCTAATTGTCCCTTCCCAAATTTGCTTGTTGGAAACTCTAGTTGGCCCGAAATCGGTCCCTTTTTTTGGAGGTCAATCCTCTGCCTAGATCTATGGCTATAAAATCTATTTCTCTTTTGTCGGACCACTTAAACACCAAGTAGTTCAACTCATCCCCACAAATTCTAGATTATTGCGAGTCTTTATGGTTTAAAAAATTCTCCATCTGAGTGACTTCCTTTGTCCAACAACTTCCCTAATCATCCTAGTTGCTTCAACTTTCATCTTCTAATTTATCCCTATGGAAATAGTCCCAATCCTCTCATATCCTTTGTTTTGATGGAGACTCTAAGCATAACCCCAAGGTGGTAGGAGCGGGTGGGGTGCTCTTCGGCCCTAGAGGAATCATTGAGTCCACATTTTCATGGAATCTTGGATAAGCCTATAACAATCAAGCTGAGGCTGATCTTGATACATATGGATTTTGGTGGGCTCCCACCTATTCCAACTGGTTCATTTTGGTAGTTTTCGAGTTTGGCAGTTTTTTTTTCCTATTTTTTCAAGTCCCTGACTTGTGGGGCCGTTTTGAGGCCCTAAACAATGTTTTTAGGGCTCCCCATAGTCAAAAATTCCCTTCAATAGATTGCAACAAAATGTGTAGTCTACGGATAGACCTTTCCAATGGGTTGTCATGCACCTAAAATGAAGATCGTATACAAAATTTACGACCCCAAGAAGTTGATGTACTAACTTACCCAAACGGGACCCACATGACTTTTGGCGCTTCGTCTCCTAGGGTTAGGTTTTTGGATGTATAGGGTTTTTGACATTCCTTTTTATTGTAAAAAGGCTTTCAAAGTCTCATTATAATGATATTCTTGTGAGTGAGTGAAGCCGTCACATCTCTTCTTAGAGATAAGCCGCCACCATTCCAACAATCTTGTTTTCTACTGCATTTTATAGTTTCAGCTTTTTTCCTTATTGAATAGAAAACCAGTTTCATTGTATCTCTGTTATTTTGTGTTAAGCATCTTTTAATAATCTGTATTCATTTCGTTTTGTCATAAAATCTAGATCAATGGTATAAGAGCGGTCTACTCCTTGTCATCTTAATGCATGTCCCCAACGAGGTCAGGGTACAAAGAATTGGGTCGCGAGTTTGTTTCTCTTGAGGACAAAAGCTCTCGCACGCCCAAATGACCTCTCATGGCAGGAGAAAAGAAATATGATGAGACAGGATATCCTTTCAAAATGTTGCTTGAGGAATCCCTCATGCAACAGAGGAACGAGATGATGGATAGATTCGTGCAAATCCTTCCGCGACTACCAACAGGCGATCTTCGAGCGGAGGCGCCGCCCCCTTCAAGGTGAAAATCAACTTTGATATTCCTATATTTGAAGGTCAGAGAGATGTAGATGATGTGGACAAGTGGTTGAATCTACTAGAAGGGTATTTTTTTGTCCATAACTTTTCAAATGGAGAAAAAATTACTTTTGCGCTCCTCAAAGTCGTTCCCCATGTCAAAGATTGGTGGGAAACTTTCCGTGAGAAAAGGAAACAAAGGAACCCTCATTATTTACAGTCATGACCACCTGGGAATCCTTCAAGGATGCTATTAAGGAACAATACTACCCTGTCAGAAGTTATGACGACTTGTATACCAAATGGACTAAACTGCGGCAAGAAAGAGACCAAGTAGTGCCAGATTTCACAAATATCTTCCATACCCTACGCACCAAGATGGGTATCAAAGATTCTGAGTGACATCTAGTGCTCAAGTATCACGGTGCTCTACATATATACATCCATACCGAAATGGAATTTATGGAAATCTCATCCTTGGGCGCGGCCTATCGATATGACGTCAAAATCGAGCAGAAGCTCAAAAAAAAGACGCGACAATTTGGGCCTGGGAACCCCTTGCAGCAAAAATCAAGAAAGGGTGTCCCAAACTTATAGAACAAAGGACAAAACAAAGATGGACAATATTAGGACAACCAGTCCAAGCCACAAGAAAATAAGGACACCGAAAATACAAAGAAGGATATTGGGAAGTGGTGCGACTTCCATAAGAGCCCTTGGCATAACACTGTTGATTGCCACTCAAATCGGTCGCTAGTGGCCGAAGTGAAAGCCTCTGAATCAGATGTGGATTCTGACTCTGAGTTAGAACCATAAAGGGGAAGACGGATCATTGACGCAAAACCCAGTGCCACCGTTGCTACCACCAAGCTTCATCCTGGTGAACCAGATGAGCCAGAAGAAGGCGAGCGCCTTTTCCATTCACAGATGTGGGTAAAGGGCACACCACTGCACTTCATCAATGAGGTCATCAAGCCAGAAGAACCTCATCTCAGTAGAGGTCATCAAGTAGTTGGCCCTGCCAACAACTTTTCACCTAAAACCCTACACCATTGGATGGCTCCACCAAGGAAGCGATCTCTGCGTCAGCCAACAGTGTCGACTGTCGTACGACATCAAGCCCTTCAAAGATGAGGTATTTTGTGATGTTGCTCCTCTCAAAGTTTTTAATGTTCTTTCGGGAAAACCTTATTTATGGAAACGTCATGTTGTATATGAGTCTATGCCTCATAGTTTTATTATTACTTTGAACAATAAATTGTACAGGATACCCAAGGCAGTCCCTCCTAGTGTTATTTCCTTGATCTCTACCAATCAATGCAGGAAGGTCATCTCTCAGACCAGGAAATTTGTCTTCTTCGTGATTCACTCTCAGAGTAAGCAAAAGATCGTAGCCACATCCAGGGCCTCCATGGTCGATCTCTCCACACAACAGAAGTAAGTGGATAAGGTTGTGGAAGAATACTAAGATATATTCTCCTCTCCTATCAGGGTACCTCTACACTGCCAGGTCAAGAATCCCATCAATATGACCCCATGCGCACCACTACCCAATGGGTCGATCTACTGTTGCTCTCTATTAGAAAACAAGGAGATCAAGAGGTAGATCCAATAACTTCTCCACAAGTGGCACATTTGTCCCATCTCATTGCCTTGTGGGAGCCTAATCATACCAGTGCATAAGAAATACGAGACCTAGTGACTCTGCATTGATTACCGAGCCTTGAATAAATTCACAGTCTGGAACTGGTAATCGATTCCCCGAATCGACGACATCCTTGATCAACTCACAGGGGCCAAATACTTCAGTAATATTTATATGAAGTGTGGCTACCACCAGGTCCCAATAGAACAAATAGATGTATGGAAGACCTCATTCAAGTCAAAAGAAGGTCTTTTTGAATGGTTGGTCATGCCCTTTGGTTTGAAAAATGCTTCAACAACTTTTATGAGGATGATGGATGATATCCTGTGACCTTTCACTAGTAATTTTGTAGTGGTGTATCTGGATGACATCCTCATCTACATCAAGACTTGGGAGGAACACTTTCAACAAATTCAGCAGGTTCTGTACACCCTGCGACAACACAAACTATATGCAAACTTGGAAAAATGCTCCTTCGGCATGGACAGGGTACATTACTTAAGCTACATCATTGATCAACATGGTGTGCATGTGGATCCAACCAAGATCTAGGTCCTCCGTGACTGGCTAGCCCCAACCACACTCACTGAGCTTCAGAGCTTCTTGGGCCTCGCCAATTTCTATCGCAGGTTCGTGTTGGGATTCTCTCATATCGTATGGGCCCTCAGCTAAGTAACCAAGGGTGGCGGTAAGGAAAAATTTGTGTGGGGCCTGACCCAAAAACAAGCCTTTGATGAATTGAAGCATCGTTTGTGCTCATCCCCAGTACTTTCATTACTGGACCTGCAACATCCCTTTGAGATCAAGAAAAATGCTTCATACTATGTTGTGGGCGTCGTTCTCACTCAACACGGCCACCCCATGGCGTATCATAGTGAGACACTATCAGATGTTGTCCGTAAGTACCCTACTTATGACAAACAAATGTACTCCATTGTGCAAGCCTGCTGCCAATGGAGACACTAGATTCTGGGGAAGGAGACAGTCATCCCAACTGATCACAAGCTGCTACAGTTCATGCAGACCCAAGGAAAATTGTAGAATGACCACCATTAGAAGTGGTCCACATACTTACAATAGTTCCACCTCAACATCAAGTATAAAACAAGAAGTACCAACCAAGTTGTTGATTGCCTCAACCGACCTCCAGTCGCGACACTCACCATGATGCTAGATTCTTGTGGCCATGAGACCTCCGTATGGCCCCACCTCTATGAGATAGACCCCGACTTCTCCACCACCTACTAAATGTTGGGATAAAACTCAGTGGTCGTTAATTTCCATCTTCAGGACAGGTTGTTGTGTCGTTTGGGCCATCTATGTGTTCCATCAAGCGAGCGCTCGAAGCTAATTCGGGAAGCTCACTACAGTCGAGTGGCAGGACACTTTGGCGTCGAAAAGACAGTGGAAATGTGCAGAAACATTTCCACTGGTCGAAACTTTGACAGGATGTCGGCAAGTATATTAGGTCCTGCACCACCTGCGCTATTTCCAAACCGACCACTAAGAAATAGGGCATGTACACCCTTCTTCCTACTCCTGACAAGTCATGGGAATCCATCTCAATGGACTACATGTCGATCCTCCCATCCACCAAGAGGGTCAATGACTGTGTTTTTGTGGTTGTTGCTCGCTTTTCCAAGATGGCGATTATGGCCGCCTACAAGAAGAACATCACCGTAGAGGCCACTTCCAAGCTCTTCTTTGAGCGCGTCTGGCTACACTTTGGGATCCCATAAACCATTGTCTCAGATTGGGATAGTTGGTTCCTCAACACATTCTCGTCTAGCCTCTAGTCACTGCTGGATACCAAGCTCACCAAATCCACTACCTTCCACCCCCAGACAGATGGCCAAACTAAGGTCGTCAATCGGATGATCGCACATATCCTTCGCATGTACAATTCTAAGCACCCCCACACATGGGATGAGACTATTCCTTATGTTCAACATAGCTACAATCAAGCCCTGCATAGCTCAACTGGCCATATCCTCTTTCAGATGGGGTTGGGATTCCAACCATTGGGCCCCATGGATTTTGCACTAACCCTGGCAAACACCTCGACTGAATCATCCCCTGCTCCACCAGAAGCTAACAAATCCACCCGGTTCATTGAGTGGATCCAACACATTCACCAACATGTTTGAGATATTTTACAAAAGTCCAATGCCAAGTACAAGCAACGCCATGATCGACACCGGGTGCCACATAAGTTTCAGGTGGGCGACAAAGTTTGGTTGCACTTGCAGAAAGAACGCCTTACAGGGCCCCATCGGAATCTTCGCCCATTCTAGTATGGGCCATGCACCATCATCAAGGTTGTGGGTGACAATTCTTTTGCGCTCAACATTCCCCCTTTCCTTGGCCTGCACCCAGTCTTCAACGTGGCTCTCCTTCGGCCATATTTCCCACCATTATTGGAAACCTCAGAGATAGCAGAGTAGTTGACACCAACAGAGCTCAACCATGATTGCATGCAACATGCATCCAGTGATCATATTGTGGACACACATATCAAGGGAACCCAACATCAAAGGATCCAACTTTATCGAGTTTTCAAAGTAGGGCAACTCATGCACTAAGGAAAGTGGCTCACCCGGGGCCAAATTCAACAGAAATTTCCTCATCTGATGGGGTAAATCGATGCAATGGAGACCATTTCTTCCTAAGGGGGAAGGATTGATCTAGATGGATTTCGGTGGCCTCCCAACTATTCCAGCTAGTTCATTTTGGTAGTTTTCGAGTTTGGCAGTTTTTTTTCCTAGTTTTTGGGTCCCTAGCTTGCGGGGCCGTTTTGAGGCCCTAAACAATGTTTTTATGGCTTGCCATAATCGAAAATTCCCTCGGATAGACATTTCCAATGGGTTATCGTGCGCCTAAAATGAAGATCATATGAAAAAGTTATGACCCTGGGAAGTTGATGTACTAACTTACCCAAACGGAGCCCACATGACTTTTGGCGCTTCATTTCCTAGGGTTAGGTTTTTGGATGTCTAGGGTTTTTGACATTCTTGTTTATTGTAAAAAGGATTTCAGAGCCTCATTGTAATGATCTTCTTGCGAATGAGCACAGTCGTCACATCTCTTCTCAGAGATAAGTCGCCACCATTCCAACAAGCTTGTTTTCCACTGCATTTTATAGTTTCAGCTTATTTCCTTATTGAATAGAAAACCAGTTTTATTGTATCTATGTTATTCTATGTTAAGCATCTTTTAATAATCTGTATTCATTTCGTTGTGCTCATACAATCTAGATTAGATTCTCTCCTCCAAGGGTTTTCTCTAGCCATAGATCATAACATCCATTGGATAGTCATGTTGGTCGACTCCAAAAACACTATCAAACCTCTTCACCTAGGCACCCTCCCCCGAGACACACATATGAGATATATCTTCTCCTTCAACACTTTGATCAAAATAAATTCATGCATATACTATGTCACACCAATTTGTTAGCGGACATGCAAGAAAAATTACACACAAAAGGAAAACAAGGAGAACTTAGGAATAATGGGTCATTATCTTTTTTGTCCACTCCATGATGATTTTCACTCATTTATCAACTTTCCTTTGGAGCCACCTCGTGGTAGTCACATGTCACTCTCCATTCATGCCTGCACTCAACCCTTCATCATCACCTTTTAATTCACCTCATTCGACTTCCATATCTATCCCTCTCCCATGCTTGCCAGTGGACTGAGGTAGATTATCTCTCTTGGTCTTATGTAGGTTTGGACATATAACCAATCATCATAGAAATTGGGTTTCGATTCTGCTAGGAAAAACACTTATGTATTTCTCCTCTTTCATGTGGTCGAGAATTTATGTCATACATCTCAAATTTCAGGTGGTTCTTCGTCATGGATTTGCAACATTTGGCGACTCCTTTGTTTGGTCTAGTTTTCATGCTCACCTAGTTCATTGGCTCTCCATGGCTCCTAGAATTATGGCACAAAAGGGGCACACCATACCAACATAACAATTTTCTCAACTAACACATGAGGTTGAGGAACTTAGGATTCTATTGCAAACTTTTCGAGTCCACCTGGGTTGTCTCTCCGCCCAAGTAATCTCCAACCTCAAGATTCTCATCCAAAACTGCCAGTCACTGCAATAGCTTCAGGAAATTTTTTGGGTACTACATAGTCAACTGGATGACCTTTTGGAACTTACGATTTGCTCCCAGGGCTCTCCGTCATTTTCTACATGCTCAAATAGGGCATGTTTTCCTATGAATCATTTCAAGCTCTTGGATTTGAATTTTCCATCATAATATCCCACATTGTTGATGTGAATTACTACTCATTTTTGTTATGTTTTGTAGGTTTCTTGGCATATAAATTCCGTCAAACATTTGGGTGAAATACCCCAACTCACTGTAATAACCTCTTCTTTTATTGTTGTTGTATTTCTGGTGTATTAGTGGTTTTGGAATTATGTCAAACACTTTGTTTGCATACTCATAACCCTCTGTAAAACCTATTTTATAGGTTGTTGTAATGTTTAAGGATATTTCTGATTTAGTACTTTTATCAAACACTTTGGCTGCCAACTCCAATATCATTGTAAACCTTCTTGTTACTGTTGTTATACCTTACTATTTGTTGGTTTAGTTATGTGGTTGTGGATTGCAATAAACATAAGAGTGTGCATAATGTTATCCCCAATTTATAGGGATAACTAAGGAGATGATATCTCAAGGCCCTCAAGTTTTAGACATGGAGTACTGAGAGACAAATGACTGACAACATCCACACGCACAAACAAATACCCGCTTCACCACCACACACCCTGGATTTATGACGATGGCATTTACCACATCAGCTTTCTTCCAGAAGAGGATGGGTCTTTCTCCATGAGATACAACTCAGGTATTGTGGTAAGTGTCAGTTTAATATTTGAGGCATTTGAGTATGTCACATTTAAATATGTTTTTGATTATAGAACGCCTACTTGGAAATTATGCTCTTTTCCCTATTTCACCTTGGTGGTTGACATTGTGCCCTAGTAAGTGGTCACCTTTAGGGATGGGTTTGCTACTTGGAGGTCTCCTTGAGGAGTCATCATTCCATTCCCAATCATACTTACCATTTTTCACACTTCACCCCTTTTTTGTCTCCTTATCTTTTGGTATTTTCGGGTGTATTGACCCAAGAATGGTTTGTACCTCATTTCATGGGAATAAGGGGCTAAAGGCCCAGAGGGAATGTAGCTGGAAAAATATAAACACAAAAACTATAACCTTCCATATGCTCTCCCAAATAGGTCTTGAGAACAATGAAACATTTCTCCTAAAAAATCAAAGACCTGCAAAAGCAAATACATATATAAAAAAATGTCCCACTTTTTGAGGGATCTACATAAGTGCGTTACAAGATTTTCTTTACCCCTATGGCACTCTGTGTACCTCTCCCTTCAAGTGACATTGTGGTATTTCCTCCCAATTTTCATGTTACCCATTGGGAGTACCCAGTCGTGCTAGACCCTAATTAATTAATGGAAAATAAATGGGCTTGGAAAAATGATGCATTAAAAATGAAGCTGCAAAACACCATCTACAAAGGCACCCATAAATGAGACAATACGAACCCTTGTATGTCATGAACCCCATGCCAAAAATCCTTACCCCTTATCCCCTTCATATTCTACACATGGATTAGAGAGGCTTCTGCCCAGGAAACACTCCTTGACTTAAGGAATGATTCACCCAATAGGTCACCTTGTCAACCCTCCCATACCTAAACTTGAAAACTGCATAGGGTCTTTGAGCACTTGTTTCATTTGATGAGGCAGTTTTTGATGTACATGCTTAGGTGTCTCTGATATTAAAAATTACTTCAGTTTCCATGATTCTTTGACTTGAGATCCTTGGAGGGCGTACTTGTCTATCTTTGCATGACCTTTTTGATGGATGTTTTGGAGGAACAAGCCCAACTTGGGCCTTCATTGGGGCAAGAAGCCCACCAGTTGGATGCCATGGCCCAGACCTTGGGGAAATATACGAGATAAATGTTTCCTTTGGAGGCAAAGGAAGAGACCTCGGAGGACCTCACCTAGCCCTTACAAGCCCAACGATTTTCCTCTGGAGGTTAAAACGTCATCTTGGAGGGATTGACGTCATGCCTTAGGGATAGAGCATGTGGTGGTGGAGGTGTTTTGAAAGACACTTGGCACATTTTATGAGGAAGTTCCCTTATACCTTAGAGAGAAGACCTAAATGCCTGAAGGGAAGGCATTTGGATGCCCAACGGTTTCATTATCAAGCTCAAATACTTGCTAAAGTGACCAAGACGTCACCCTAGAAGGGGTTGATGTCATGTTTTAGGGTTTCTTCATGTGCAAGTTTAAATTTATTTTGTAAAAGGGGAAAGTAAAGGAGGTTGGCCTCCTTACTTTGTCGTTTATCCTAAATAAATGTGGACAAACTCTTTTTATATGTCTTGTATAAATAAGGATCATTTTCATCATAGCTCTCTCATTAGAGAAGACTACTTGGATGGAATTTGCGCCCTACTTGGGAAATTTGGATTATCTCTCCCTTATGAAACTATCTCTTGGTGTTTTTCTCTTGGTATATTGTGTATCTAAGGTGGTTCACACCTCTTGGAGGCTTTATCTCTTGCTTTGGATGGATATTTCTTGGTAACCTAGGGTTTGTTCATGTTATTTTGTGGAATTGGTAAGGAAATTTCTGAATTTTGTTGGGATTTTCTTCTAGTTTCATTGATATTTTTGTCTTAAACCCTTGGAGGATTATAAGGGAATACACCCTCCACCAAGGTTCATCTTATTTTCTAGTTGTAAGCCATTTTTACAAGGTTGTTAGGAGGAATAAAAGGGCTTACACCCTCCTAGCCTTACCTTAGTTGGTTTTGCATGCTCTAGGGAGTAGAAGGCCTACACCCCTAGTGATATTGTGGATCTAACTCTCACATCCAAGAATCCATTTACCCAATAGATACAAAGCACTAATCTGAAAATTACATTGGATAAATAAATTACTTGCATTGGAATGTGTGATTTTACGAGATGTTCAAATTGTTTAAAGTGGAATCAATTATTTGCCTTAATAGCTTGCTTGAGCCACTAGGGCATTTTGGTTGGTCAAGGATATATTATTGCTGTTATAAAATTTATGCTACAGCCATTAGGGCTGAAACAAACTCATTTAAACTTATTTCTCTTACTCACTTTTTAACCGTCAGAAATTGCTAAGAAGTTGCCATAATAATCTACTACCCATTGTGCATCTTTTGGGCGGTTTAGATGTGATTTTTGGGGGTTGAAACTTGTTGCTATAGAAAATATTTTCTACAACCATAAGGCTTCTATAATAAATCTCTGAAAACACTATCAAGAATCCCTCTTTTACCATCAAAGATTGTGCTTGAATATTGGAAAGCTTTCAATTGGTTTAGTTATTCACTGTCCAATAACTACTTAGTAATTTTGATGGTTATTTCTGCAGTAAATAATTGGTTTAATTGTTGATATATATATTTTCTTACTTCTATAATTTAGGAAATCAAGCTTCACTTGCTTTTCCATTGAAATATTGGGCTTCTATACTTGTTTTTCTCTTGTCTCGGGTAGGTACAATTCTCTCCTGCATGCACTCAAGCATTTGGAAACCATTGACCATCACCAATAATTTTTTCCAGACCATCTTCCACTTCTTAGCTTGACCTATAGGAGCATCATCTTCCATTACTTCACTTTCCATCCCATTTCCCCCTAGGGTCACTCGGGATACCCCCCTTGTGTAGGATTTCTCCTTCACTAGCAAGGGGAGTACTTACCTAAGGTGACAGTGGGTAGGTATTCCCATAGTTCTCACCATATTATGGATTGGGTCAGGATTTTCCCAACCTACAATTTCTATGATAAAATTTTGGCTTCGTTTCCGGAGAGTATTTTGAAACCTCTTTTGTGCCCTAACGACATCTTGGAAAACTTTGATCCCAAATCCTTTTCGACTATCTTTCCTGGTGACTCCACTGAGGGAAGTTCCCTTTCCCCTTTTCTTTGATGAACCTTCTAGATTCATCTGGTGACTCCACAATGCAAGAACCCACCTTTCCCTTATTACCCTTTCCACTCATGAGTCATGGAGGTATATGATGAATACATGTTGAAGGCATGGAATGATATCCCAAAATTTGATGGTAATCCATGTTCATCCATCACACATGTTGTCGAGTTTATCGAATTCCTTCATTGGTATCAAATAACCTAGGAATATGTTGTGACACAATCATTCTTGTTATCCCTAAATGAAAAACAAAGAGATTTGGTCAAGCATACTTGTATCCCAGAGGAATTAATCATTTTTCTCTGAGAATTCCTCAAGCGTTATGGACCAAAATCTCAACAATTTGAAGATACTATTCAAGACCTTGAGGATGATTTTCAAGAAAATATATTTCCTTTGGATCTGATTGAACATTTAAGGGTTATTCCCTCTTAATAACATCTCTACAAATAGGAAGACTCCAATGAATTGTAGGATCCTAACCAAATTTCACCCGTTGGAGAGCAAGTCCACATTAACGAGAAGAATGAGAGTTTTCTTTTTATTCCTTTCTAGAAAAAGAAACAAAGCACTCTACATTGAGGATTAAACCCCTTGTGATGAAGAGGTGTTGAAGGGGCATTCCCATGAAGAAAAAAAATAATTCAGATGAAGTGCCACATACTAAGAATCCAGATGATACATCAATGTTCATTCTCTCACTTGACGAAGATGAAGTTGTTTAGCCTTGTTTCCCTCCTGCCCATAAATATGAAGAAGTGATTAATCCAAATGATGAAGATGCTTTTGAGGATAAATTATCCGACACGGTTGATCAACGCATCGATGACTTCATACAGATCAGGAGACATACATGGGATGTGGGATTCAATTTTGACAAAGAACCCATTTATGACATTGAGGGTGCTCCTCAAGAAAAGAGGGTTGAGTTGACACTTTTGGAGGAATGGTATTCATGTGCATATGATGATATGGTCATTGATTTATTCCACCTAGATAATGATGACTTGTCACCATAAACTCATGATGTCTTTCAGTCATCCCTTGTGAGTTGTGATTCATTCCCTTTTGGTGATTCATATTTGGTCTACAAAGATTTCCAACCACCTTTGTGCTTAGGTTTTGATGGATACAAGGACATGGTCATCCCATAGTAGTCAAAGACTCATGTTGCAGAGAAACAGTATTTTTGTCCTAAGGCACTTTGTAAGGATATGTTGATGAAAGGGAAACAATTTTTCAATAGAAAGAGAATTTCTTTTTCCAAATATGAGGCTATCCCTTGCCTTCATTCTTGTTTGTGAAGACATATCATTTTCCTCTGATCTCTTATATCCTCACAATCTTCAGGAAGCAGTGGTGCTCTAAGTGAAGATGAACGAGCCATCATCCATATACAATAGTCATATTCATAAGTGGGTTGATCAAGCTTGTGGCCATCATTTCAAGAAGGATTTACGGAATGATCAGGATTTTGGTTTCTCTTTCCAACATGATTTCCTCTCTCCCACCCATCTCCATGAGTTTCCTCTCATGATTGATTATATGTGTTTTCATATCCATGATTATTATGTGCTTAACTTGTCCTTGATATGTTTTATAACTAAGCACAAGGGAAAGCATATGGGTGAGATGTTGAGAAAGTGGTTGCATTGTTTGTATGATTTCACCTGGAATCACCCATCACCTGATCTTGAGGGCCCCAGGGCCCCAAGTAAGTAGGTAGGTCATCTCACTTTCTTGCATTTGCATCTTGATTGATCATGGTAGGTTGTTTGCATTTCATTTTTTATTTCCATTTTTCTCTACTTGCATTATTGATTTACATGTTTATATTTCATCATATTATATGAAAAGTACAAAATTTTATTTTCTAGATTAATTTTCATCTTTGAAATTTTAATTTTGATTTTGATTATATGAGAAAAGGGTGACTGAGCCACCCTAGATTTTATGGTTTTACGTTTCAGTGTAGGAACATGTCTGAACAGGAGATGTTGAGGTTCTCATGCACTCTACGGTGAGTACATTTCCCCGAGTAGAAGCCAGATGTTATCCCCAATTTATAGGGATAACTAAGGAGATGATGTCTCAAGGCCCTCAGGTTGCAGACATGGAGTACCAAGAGACAGAGGAGTGACAATGTCCACATGCACAAACAAAGACCCACTTCAACACCACACACCTTGGATTCATGACGATAACATTCGCCACTTCAGATTGCTTCCAGAAGACGATGGGTCTTTCTCCATGAGGTACAAGTCAAGTATTGTGGTAAGTGTTAGTTTAATATTTGAGGCATTTGAGTATGTTGCATTTAAAGATGCTTTTAATTATAGAATGTCTGCTTGGAAATTATGTTATTTGCCCTGTTTCACCTTGGTGGTTGACATTGCACCCTCATAAGTGGCCACCCTTAGGGATGGGTTTGCTATGGGGAGGTATCCTTGATGAGTCCTTGTGCCATTCCTGATCATACTGGGAAGTATATTGGGAGGTATCCTTATATTTTGTAATTTTCGGGTGTATTGACCCAAAAAGGGTTTGTAACTCATTTCATGGGAAGAAGGGGTTGAAGGTCTAGAGAAAATGTAGTTGGGAAAAGATAAAATCCAAAACCATAACCTTCCATATGCTTTCCCAAATAGGTCTTGAGAACAATGAAACGTTTCTCCTAAAAAATCAAAGACCTGCAAAAGAAAATACATATAAAAAAATGTTCCACTTGTTGAGGGATCTACACAAGTGCGTTACAAGCTTTTCTTTACCCCTATGGCACTCTATGTACCTCTCCCTTCAAGTGACACCGTGGTACTTCCCCCAAATTTTTATGTTACCCATTGGGAGTACCCATTTGTTATGGACCCTAATTAATTAATGGAAAATAAATGGGCTTGGAAAAAGGATGCATTGAAAATGAAGGTGCAACACACCCTCTACAAAGGAATCCATAAATGAGACAATAAGGACCCTTGTATGTCATGAACCCCATGGCCAAAAGTCTTAACCCTCATCCACTTCATCTTCTCCACATGACTTAGAGAGGTTTCCACCTAGGAAACACTCCTTGAATTAAGGACCGATTCACCCAATAGGTCACCTTGTCAACCCTCCCACGCCTAAACTTGGAAAACCGCATAGGGTCTTTGAGCACTTGTTTAATTTGATGAGGTGTTTTTTGGTGTACATTCTTAGGTGGATCTTATATTAAAAATGATTTTACTTGCCATGATGCTTTGACTTGAGATCCTTGGAGGGTGTACTTGTCTGTCTTTGCAGGACCTTGTTGATGGACATTTTGGAGGAACAAGCCCAGCTTGGGCCTTCATTGGGGCAGGAAGCCCACCGATTGGATGCCATGGCCCATACCTTGGGGTAATATAGGAGATGAAAGTTTCTTTTGGAGGCAAAGGAAGATACCTTGGAGGACCTCACCTAGCCCTTACAAGCCCAACAATTTTCCTTAGGAGGCTAAAACATCATCTTGGAGGATTTGGCATCATGCATTAGGGCTAGGGCATGTGGTGGTGGAGGTGTTTTGAAAGACACTTGGCACTTTTGATGAGGAATATCCCTTATACCTTAGAGATAATACCTCAATGCATGAAGGGAAGGCCTTTGGAGGCCCGACAATTTCATCCTCAATCTCAACGACTTGCTAAAGTGACCAAGATGTCACCCTAGAAGGGGTTGACGTAATGTTTTAGGGTTTTTTCATGTGCAAGTTTAAATTTATTTTGTAAAGGGGAAAAGTAAAGGAGGTTGGACTCCTTACTTTGTGGTTTACCCTAAATAAATTTGGACAAACCCATTTTAGAGGTCTTTTATAAATAAAGATCATTTTCATCATAGCTCTCACTCATTAGAGAAGACTACTTGACTTAAATTTTCTCCCTACTTGGGAAATTTTGATTATCTCTCTCTTGTGCAACTATCTCTTGGTATATTGTGGAGATAAGATGGCACACACCTCTTGGAGGCTTGATCTCTTGCTTTGGATGGATATTGCTTGGTAACCTAGGGTTTGTTCATGCTATTTTGTGGAATTGGTAAGAAAACTTATGCATTTTGTTGGGATTTTCTTCTAGTTTCAATGATATTCTTGTCTTAAACCCTTGGAGCAGTATAAGGGAATACAACCTCCACCAAGGTTCATCTTATTTTCTAGTTGTAATCCATTGTTACAAGGTTGCTAGGAGGAGTAAAAGGGATTACACCTTCCTAGCCTTACCTTACTTGGTTTTGCATGCTCTAGGGAATAGAAGAGCCTACACCCCTAGTGATATTGTGGATCCAACTCTCACATCCAAGACTCCATTTACCCAATATATACAAAGCACTACTCTAAAAATTGCACTGGAGAAATAAATTGCTTGCATTGGAATGCATGATTTTATGAGATATTCAAATTGTTTAAAGTGGAATCAATTATTTTCATTAATAGCTTGCTTGAGACACTAGGGCATTTTGATTGGTCAAGGATATCTTATTTCTGTTATAAAATTTATGCTATAGCCATTAGGGCTGCAACAAACTCATTTGAACTTCTTTCTCTTACTCACTTTTCAATCGTCATAAATTGCTAAGAAGTTCCCATAATAATCTACTAGTCATTGTGCATCTTTTGGGCAGTTTACTTGTGATTTTTGGGGGTTGAAACTTGCTTCTTTAGAAAATATTTTCTACATCCATGAGGCTGCTATAATAAATCCTTGAAAACACTATTTAGTAGCCCTCTTTTACCATCAAAGTCTGTGCTTGAATATTGGAAAGTTATCAATTGGTTTAGTGCTTCATTGTCCAATAACTACTTAGTAATTTTGATGGTTATTTCTGCAGTAAATAATTGGTTTCATTGTTGATATATATATTTGTTTACTTCTGTAATTTAGGACAACAAGATTGAATTTGTTTTCCATTGGAATATTGGGCTTGTATACTTTGTTTCTCTTGTCTCGGGCAAGTACAATTCTCTCCTTCAGACACTCAAGCATTTGGCAACCATTGACCATCACCAAGACTTGTTTCCAGGCCATCGTCCACTTCTTAGATTTACCTATAGGGGAATCATATTCCATTTCTTCACTTTCCATCCCATTTTTGCCTAGGGTCACCTGAGATACCCCTCTTGTGTAGTATTTCTCCTTCACTAAAGCGATGGGAGTACTTACCTAAGGTGATAGTGGGTATGTATTCCCATAGTTCTTTCCATATTGTGGATTGAGTAAGGATTTTCCCAATCTACAATTATGTGATAACACATAATACATACAATGGATAACAACAAGATGGTAACTAAAATAACTTAACTAAACAACAGAATAATCATCAAAATTGCTCTGATTTTATTCATCTTTCTACATCTTTCTGACCTGTTACATTTTCATAATGAGACAAAGGTTCAGATCAATCACTAAGGAAACATATGACTCCAATGAAGCAGAAAATATCAGCCTCTAGAATAATGTGCTTTGTTGTCAACAAACTCAGCCTGTTAAGCTGGAACTTCACCCCTTCTAAGGAAACATGGCCCACATAATCATAAACTCGACCTAGCAAATAGAATTCAGTCTCCAAATGAGGAAGATGGCCTCCACAAGAAGATTTGGCTGTTGTAAGAGAATATCAATTTCCTCAAGAGGAAATATGATCTCAACAATTCCCCAATGTGATGCCAAACATGGAAATCGACCTCCCAAGAAAACAACTCAGCATGCATAAAGAAGTATGTCTTCTTTAAACCCAAATTGTTGCAAAATACAAATCAAACTCTCAAACATAAGATGGCTGCTACAAAGCCCAAACTGTTGAAAAAAAGGTAGATCAAACTCCTCAACAGTGAAATCCAAATGGAAGACCTGGATGGCCTTCCTAATCAATGTCTAGGGTGGATCTCTCACAACCAAAACTGGATTAGCTAGGGTGGATAGTCTCACCACCAAAACCAATCAAACAATGGTTTCCTCCAAACCCCAAAGGATCAAAGAGATTTCCAAACCAATATCAAAATGATCATCAACATAATGAGAGAATATGAGCCCCTATCTCTCCTTTATACCCCCTTTCACCTTTTTCCCCTCAAGTGAATTTTAATTGATCTTTAATATTTTCTCATAAAATCACTTTATTAATTTAATAAACCTTTTTACTCCAAAAAGCGATTTATTTGACTTTAAAGAATAATTGACCACTGGAAGTCACTTTTTTTTATCATCTCAACCTTTAGAGAATTTCCTCCCGGCTCCAACGAGTTATTACACTAAGGTTTCCCTCTCATATAATTTATAAAATGACAACCTTAGTGAATTCCATTAAATTATGCTCAATAATGCTCCCAAATTATGAGAATGGTCGAAATTAAACAAAATCAAAATCTGACTGCGCATGAGTGATCTTGATGATGAAATATGATAAGTGTACCTCTGAGACGATCATATAACTCCACCAAATCTATCGAGCTTACTGTTAACCTCAATTTACCCCTCGGGTTAGGCTAACATAAACCCATAAGGTCACCTCCAACTGTAGAGTAGGGGAATCCAAAAATGGGGACATTACATCCACCCTTAGTGCCAACAATGGATGAAACCGGTAGGAAGGCTCATTCCTCTTCTAATTAACAACATATGTAGTGTTTATTTTGTTTTTTCTTAGAGGTATTTACGAAAATCTACACTGTAAGGAATTTTGAAATGCTTTCTTTTTCATACCATTTCCAAATTTTGTTTTCATTTGGGCATATCAGTCTATCAACATCCCGTGAGAATTTGTTCTATGTAAGAATTCCCCTTTTATGTACTATTGTTGTGTGTCTCTCCACAAATTTTACTTAATACAAAATCTCCTAGTTCTTGTTAAAAAAATTGACATAAAAAATTGTGTTGAAATTTCATTATTAGATAGAGGTCGAACTTTTTATTTAAAAATAAAATAAAAACAAAGTTCTTGGTCTTGAGCTTAGGTAGGATCATGGCCCTAATCATTGTTATATATTTATCCCGAGATCAGTTCTTGGTCTTTATCTTTGATTAAGTAGGTAATGTCCTAATCACAGGTTTGATTCTAATCTTAGCTTAGGTTCTAATCATATGAAAGTTACAAATGAAATCGATGCAGTATTCACAAATCTCAAGCAAGGTCCTAAGAATAGGTTTGATCCTGATATTAACTTGGGTCTTAATCATAATAAAAATACAAATGAAATCGATGCAGTATCCCACGATCTTAGTTCGACCCTTTGTCTTGAAATCTACTTGCATATGAAAATATTAAAAAATTGGTCAATAGGACCTTAATTAGTGTTATTATTGTAACAATGTTTTTCAAACGAACAAATATTTATAACTTGCAATTATTATGAATGTCATGTAGATAACAATAATGGGCCAATCTCAAGGGTTAGCTCAATCAATTGAATCATTTTCCCAAGACATGTTGTTGTTGGGGAGGCCATGTTCAAATTTGTTTGAGTCCATTGGTATTATTATTCATTATTGTGGTTGACAATTGGGATGCTCTCCATCTAAATATTCCAAGGAAGAGGAGGGAATTCCATGAGGTTTTCTTGGAAACACACACACATATTTACAAGGAAAAAATCATGGGGAAATCCCCAAGTACTTCATTGGATATTATGAATAGTACCTATTGTAAATCCATCGAGGTTGATTACAACATATGTCTTAGTAGGAACATTGAGTGAGGTATGCAAAAAAGACAACCAACTCAGGGGATTGACCCTAAGACCTCTTGCATGAAGCTCCAAGCACTCAACCACTCAAGCTACTCACCAAGTTGGACTTATATATGTATATGTATGGATGGATGGATGGATATTCCTTGGAAAAAAATCATAACTTCTCATTTGTATAAAGAAAATAGGTTACATTTTGTAGATGCTACCAGAGAATTCATAAATAACCCTAAATTAGATATTACTTAAAACATTTAAGAGATAAATAATTGCACCACCAAAAGAAAGAGTTGTCACAAACAAACAAGGAACATTGTCATCAATCCAAATTTTTTCCCTTTTTTTTAACCTCAATCCATCCCCCTGGAGAAGGATTCACTAGAACTAATTGTAAATTAGATTTTCGATTTCTAGATCTTGAAAGCAAGGTCAACTCCTTATTAGAATCAGAGTGGTCGGATTCATGAGATCTTTTCATTTCTCCCGTTGGAGCTTCATTGACAATTTCCTCTTGTAAGGGGGGAATCCCAATGTTCATTACTTCTTCTTGATTCTCCAAGGGAGACAATAAATCTTTAATATTCTCTTTTGGTCTAGCATGGATATCCTTCTTGAAATTTGATGAGGATGAATTTTCTGCATTTTGATAAGCTTCATTGTTTGAGTACGGGGGATCATATGGATGCTAGTTTTTTTATTTGGGAGGGTGACCTTCTTTCCTCTTTGGGAAAGCTCACACTTGGGTACAAGAGTTCTACGAATAGATTGTTTGTTGGCAGATCTGCCACTTAAAATGTATGTTTTCATAATCCAAGACCTAAGTCCTTCCAAATTTTCCCATTTTTAGGGTCATTTTGTTTGGTAGACCTATGTTAAGGTTGATATCCACGCATATTCAAGCATAAATAAGAAGACCTAGTTTTACCCAGTCACTATCTGACTTAAGTATCTACCCAAAGAATTCTCAATATATTTAAATATTGTTAATTGCCAAAGATGGAGTGGAAGATTTGGGATGTGAACCCAAATTAGCATTTTGGTGACAACCATAATGGATGGGTCAATTTTGAGGAACCATGGAGTAATAACAAGACATGCTTTTCCCCAAAATGGGGGACCCTCCTAAAGAAATTTTTGATAATCATCATGATGAGTAAATTAAACAACAAAGAACCCTTTGGAAAATAAATATACCTCACATTGCTTGGTCAAGTTCAAGTAAATCCACACACACACACACATATAAAGTGCAAGGCCAAAACCCTTTGAAACAAAAAATTGCTACAAATGTTTTATAAGAACATAGGAAATCAATGACTCTATTTCAGAGTTCTCCAATGCTGGCCCTTTTTAGATTTCTCCACTATATACAAACTAAGCACAGTATGGATTGGATCTACTTGAGGAGAGGGATTAAATAGGATTGCATCATTGAATGTAACAATATATGGAAATGAGGCCACCCCAGACCCCACTGCTCCTCCATGCAATCATTGAGCCAAAATAAAAGATGAATAATTGCAAATGTTATAATTAGACAACTGAGATAGGTGCTCAAGTTGTTTTCCCTTATAAAAAAACATTGTTGAGTTATAGGAATCCCTTGACTATGCTCCAATTTTCACTTACTTTCTACCACATAATCGAAAGTAGCTACCCACAAGAGTATATTTTTCTGAGAGAGAGACTTGACCACAATTTGAAATTTAAATATGATATCATGACTCTCTTTGTGTAGGTCCAACCCAAAGGAGTTAACAATAACAAGTGTAACACCTTGTTTCCCCCCCCAATTTGTAATTAATCATAAAATAGGAATTTACATGCTAATGCATGAGAAAAATGTAAATGTATTATTGTTTGAATTGCCAAATAACTGACTGCGGGGGTGAAGCCTTGAAAGTACTGGCCATGATATCACTAGAAGAAGAATGTGAAAACTATAAGAGAGGGTTCATTATGACAAATAACCCCAAAATCTCCCTTGATAGGGATGACAAACCTCCTTTGARTTCCAAGGAMAGGAAATCAGTCAATGAAAAAAGGACCGGTGGTTGAATCACCAACCACCCCCATGAATGGAAACATGGGACGTCAGTCCGAAGTACCACAGGGACCTGCAGACCTGAGCTTCCTTCTGACAAAAGGAACCGGATAGGTCGGCAAAAACCCTCCTAAGTAAGAGGGACAGACACGCGGGAGAAGACGGACACCAGATGAAAGCGAAAGCTCGCAAGGAAGGGGCACGAAGCTCTCCAGTGAATCACAAATAGAAGGTCGCGAGCTTGATGCCAAAGAGCATCTGAGAAACCTCGTCGAGGCCACAACTGAGTGAGAAATCTCCGAGTTGCAGAAAATAGGACCCGAACAGAAGCCGAAATAGAGAGAGAACTCTCGAGAACTGTGAGAATTCTCTGGTGATATCATGGCTTGGCACGGGGGTGGCCAAAGTGCTAAGAACGAATGCTTCTGAGCCTATGGTCGGGTGGAAGGATGAACACCCACAATCAGTTGGTTGGCGGCAACCTGTAATAGATAAGTGGTTTCTTACCCTGTGTAATTTATCTGTAACTATGTATGAATCAGCTATACTGTGTACGTTGCAGGGATCGGGCATACTTCTTAATGGATATACTATATCCCCCCTTATTTCTACCTTATTGTATAATTAGGCCAGTAAGAAAGCATATGGTTAGGATAGGTTTTATACCCGTAAAATACTTGTGTCTTATGGTGGCATAAGCCTGAGTCATGAACTGTGTGTTCATTGACCATGGACACAGTTTCGAGTAAACCTTCCTAATCCTTTTGAATCCCTTGGAGGACAAAGCCCGTTAAGCTCGGGAAAGATAGCGAGTTCCAAATGTCGAAAGAGACTACCCTTTCGTTTGCTAGATGCACGGACGAGATCCTTTCGGAGGATCTGAGGTCTGCCATGACTGTTAGATTGGAGGAAGGAACGTCGGCTTTAATGTCTCGACCCCTTTCAGCCTTTGCAAGTAGCGAAGGAATCGGGACCGTAGATCCCAAGATCCAAGGGAGTTACCTGGACCGTCCATCTGTAGAGGACACGTGGTTGCCTATCATCATTTCGACACCTGGGAAACCCAACGGCAAGACCCCTTGTCTTCGCAAGTCGTGAAAACCCGGTATGCGAAATCCCAAATCAGTGTAGAGTGAATAGGTTTCGGCATTTCGGCACCCGGTAAACCCAAGGGCAAGACCCCTTGTCTTCACAAGTCGCGAAAACCCGGTATGCGAAATCCCGAATCAGTGTAGAGTGAATAGGTTTCGGCGTTTCGGCACCCCGGAAACCCAAGGGCAAGACCCCTTGTCTTCACAAGTCGCGAAAACCCGGTATGCGAAATCCTGAATCAGTGTAGAGTGAATAGGTTTCGGCGTTTCAGCACCCCAGAAACCCAAGGGCAAGACGCCTTGTCTTCGCAAGTCGCAAAATCCCGGTATGCAAAATCCCGAATCAGTGTATAGTGAATAGGTTTCGGCGTTTCGGCACCTGGGAAACCAAAGGGAAAGATCCCTTGCTCACGCAAGTCGCAAAATCCCGATACCCGAAACCCCGACACGCATTGTGGTAGAAAAGAGGAGTCCCGAAAGTTATCTGGACCGTCCATCGGAGGAGACGCGTGATGAGCAGTCAGAGTTCGGGGAAAACTCTGAAAGAATCTGGACCGTTGGATCCAAATCACTGAAGATCGTTGGATCTCGTACAAGAACCCACGTATCAGAATTCGGGGTTTGTAGAGGGAAGGGGACGGCAGTTTGTTGTTCTCTGGAGTCCCGAAAGCTGAAGGCTCGGGCGGACAGGTGGCACATCCCAGATGTAGGAGCCATGTGGATGACAAGTGGTACATCCCGGAACAGGGGTCATGTGGAGGTGACAAGTGGCGTGTTCTCGTCACAGGGTTTCGGAGTTCGACATTCCAAAAGGTAAGGAACACTTGCAACGGGAATTGCGAAGTCGTGAAACCCGAAAGAGATAGGCGTTAAGACTTACGTCCTAGTCGGAGGTCACATGATACCAAGACAAAGGTGGAGTTGAGTATCTTAGCCCGTTTTGGATTTCGGGGTTTGAAGAGTCGAAAGACTCGACTCTCTTGCATTACGAACTCCCGGTTACCGAAATCCTGATACGGCTAGGACTGTCGGATCAGGGGGAGACTCACAGCCGTCGATCTCCTCGAAGGTAAGATTTTGGGTTTCGGGGTTTGCAGATGCCTAGTTTGTTTGGCTTGTGGTCATAACCAACGATCACATGGAGGTGGACAAGGGAAGAACTAGCTTGCGCTAGGCCCCCGTAGGATTTCGGGGATTCTATCTCGTGAAGAAGAGCGGAAATTTTATTATGTCGTAGTGGGTGTGTGACAACAAGCATGAAACCTAAAACTTGGCAAGCATGTAAACATTTATTGAGAAAACAAATCATCAAACATTTGGCATGCATCCTCATTTACCTTGGTTGTCAAGTTCAAATACTAGATTCATTGTGCCGAAAATAGTTGGCAAAAAGCTTTGGCCTCCTTCTTCCCAATCAAGGTTGTCTTGCCTAGCTTGATTACATAAAGCCTTTGCCAAAACCCTCCTCCATCTAACAATAATATAGGTGATCTCATTCTTTGATTGCTTATCCTCATAATGCTATAAGAAGGTGAAGCATGGGTGGCTCATAAGGAAGGGATCAAGGGCCTTGTAACAAAGAGTCTTTGACTTTATTATCTCAAATGGGTACCCATTGATCTTATCAAAACTCTCTCTCCCTTGCAAAATGTTGTGGCCATGATTGTCTTCATTCGATCACTCGAGAAAATCCATTACCACCATTATTATTAGATGTTGAAATCTCTCACCCAAATCCACACACATATAATGTTTCTTTACACATTAATCAATCATTTTCAATAATACTTCACTGTTTTAGTTTTTATATTTTTCTTGTTTAATGGATTATATCAAATTTTATTTTATTTCAAATTTTATTTTATTTTTGTCTAGTTTAATTTATATTTATATTGTAATTATTGTTATCAATAAAGTTTTTCAAAATTGATTAATAATATTTTATTAATTAATAACTTGTAAATTTTTAATTAATAATAAAAAATATTAATAATAGTCACTTAATTATTAATATACTACTACATAAAATATTATATAAATTAAATAATAAATATATAATTTTAGTAATAAAATATACCATTAATTGTTACATTAAAATTATGCTTAAGATTTGCCAGTTGGGAGGTGCAAAATACATGGCAAACATACACTCACTTCTCATTGCCTCTGTAGGCGCCAACAACACAACAACACGTGCAGTCTTGTTTGGAGACGCCCAACAACTGTACCACCGTCTTGCCAAACTTCTTCGTCCAAACTAGGTTGGCTTGCCTGCCTTTGAAACTGAGCTTTCTTGCTGGCCGGACCCTAGCTCGAGTTGAATATTAAATATATTAAAATTAGCACGTAAATCGGATTATAGTGTTTCACCTTCCAAAAACATCAGAAATTTTTATTCAACTGATGGATTAATATGTATTTCATTTAAAATCAATAGGATCTTTGAAAAATGTTTTCAAATAATTAAAAAAAATAAAATCCGATTATAGTATTTCACCTTCCAAAAACATCATAATTTTTTGTTCAACGGATGGATTAATATGTAGTTGACTGTATATCAATTGCTATATACCATGTCGTTGATGCCACCACCTATAATAATTAACTATTAGACATGAGCATAAAATTATTATATTTTGAAAAAGTACTAGAAAGATGTAAATAATTATATTTGGAAAAACTACTCTAAAAGAAAATAGTTGCTTGTAGTTGGCCCAACAAATTATAAGACAAAATATTTAATAATTAAATAAATTGTTTAATATAGGACAAGAATATGATTAGTAATATATCTAATGATTAATTGTAAAAAAAAAAATTAGTAGTAATCTTTTCTAGTAGTAAATATAGTCATGTTCACTATAATCACTAATATAATGTTGGTGGTTATTTTTAGAAAAATAGTTTTTTAGAAAGAAAATTTTGTGAAAAAATCTAAAGATATTTCTCCACTATAATCACTAATATAATGTTAGTGGTTATTTTTAAAAAAATAGTTTTTTCCAAAGAAAATTTTGTGAAAAAATCTAAAAATGTTTCTCCACATTTGTGGATGATATTCTAGTAAACTCATTAACCATATGTAATACATCTTAGTAAATCCATCGATGTAAAACAACATGCTTGACCAAAAGAAATTAAAATTAAACATCCATTAACACAAAACTTTATATTTTATTATAATTAAAAAAATACATTATTCAAATTATCTAATACCACCATTTATTCTTTTAACTAATCACATGTACTCACGAACATTGATATCGTTTCTTGATGTTTGGTCCTATTTGTGACTTGGTTTTCTTAATTAAGCCATAAACATATGTCATTTGTACTCTTAAGTTTAGAGCATATTGAAAGTTGGGCAACTTCATAATTGAGAGGAGCATATTGTTGTAGTATGAAAATGCTACAACCATTTATTTTGTTAATAACATTGTCTAATTAATCTCTTCCTTTGATAATTTATTTTGTTAATAATATATTTAATAATTTATTTTGTTAATAACATTGTTTAAGTATTTTATGTTCTTGTTAATGTTTTATATATGGGAAAAAAATCAAAACTTTTATTTTTTGAATTTTTACTACATTTTAATTATAAATAAATAAAAATTAAATTATTTTTATATATATAAGAAACTAAAAAACAAAATAAATGTTAATAAGTTATTATTATTATTATTAATTTATATTATTATTATTTTATTATTATTAAAAATAATATAAAATATTTTTTGATAAACTTTTAGATAATAAAAATTAATATTAAAGAAACCACTCTTGGAATAGACTTATAAGAAAAATAAAAAGTTAATATTTTATAATGGATTTACATAAACAAATATCAATTATGTTTTATAATGGATTTACATAATCAAATATCAATTATGTTTAATGGATTTACATAATCAAATATCAATTATGTTTTATAATGGATTTACATAATCAAATATCAAATATTAATATGGATTTACATAATCAAATATGAAATTTTAGGAAACTTTAAGTAGTGCGAAACTATGTTTTCCAAAAACAATATGGCAGGCATACAAACCAATGGACGTGGAAGAAATGGGCTCCCCTCATTCCAAAGAGGAGTTAGAAGTTCAATAGAGTGCTCCCACATGATTGGTAGATGTTTTGCACGGTAGATTTTTTTGTTAAAACACATTGTCAAGTTTGTAACTTGAAGTAATGTTTGGAATTATTGTGTGGAAAATTCTCTAGAACTCTATATAGCTAGTGTAGAAATATGCTCAAATATAGAATAAAAGTCTTTAATTTTGCTTAAAAATATGTTCAAATATAGAGTAAGAGTCTTTAATTTTACTTGAACTTATTGTATGTTTCTTCACACCCTTGTTTTAATGAATATAATTTCTGTTTTGGTTCAACCAAAAAATGTTAAGGAGCGCGAAAAAGTATAATAGGAAGGCGAAAAAGCATAATAGGAATATAAGAAGTTTCGAAAACGAAGTGATTTAGAGACTATTTAGGATGTTAATATATTTTTTAATAAAATGGAAACTTCACATAAGTTTAATATCTTGATATTGGCAAATTATCAAAATGTGATTTTTGACCATTAATTTAATTAATTGAATTATTTATTATGTATGGAAAAGTCATAAATTTTAGGTCTAAATTTTGTTAAATGTTTCAAAATTATTATTTATCGTTATTGTTTTATTTTGAAAAAAAATTGAAAATGTTTATAAAAGAAAATATTTTTTTTATTAATTTTTTTAATAATTATTAAAATGGAAGAGTATTAAAGATTTTGAAACCAACCATCTTTAAATTTAAAACATGTTCATTTTTTTTTATGAGAAAGACGAGCTTTTGAAGTAGAGGTGTTAGTTTTGTCACTAGGACTACTTACACCAACTAAATCACTTAAAAAAGATCTTAACAATTTAGAGGATGGCAAGATATCTAAATTAGCATAGATCCATCTTAATCCCGGATCTATCAAGCACCCAGAGGGATCAAATCTCTCGAGGTGCAAACATTTTTTAGAGTGCAAAATTTGAGAAGAGAAGAGTTATGAACATACTATCCATAAGTAGCATAGAGAAATTGCATAATCCATATTGAAAGTAAACATACAGGGACTAGCTTGAGTTTGAAGTGGCTTGACTAGCATGGCGACAAGTGGCTTTCCATGGTCCCAAGACATGGCACAAAGAGATGATTTCAATACATCTAACCGTTGTTTTTGTTGGCAAAGAATTTCCATGATAATGTCGTATTTGAACTGGATGTTAATCTCTTGTTTGCTAGTTGCTTCCTTATGTTGGCGAAAGGAGGATGACAATGTTGAAATCGAGGCTTCAATCTTCATGAGTGAGAGATGGAGACACCAAAAGAACTGACCAAAAGGAGATCTAAAATCCACAAAGGGCCCCGAATGGGAGTGAGGCTACAAAAACCAAGACTCCAAAGCACAAGAGGGTACCCATCCTACCAGAAATGAAAGCTCAAGGACAATCAAACCCCTGAGATAGATAGTCGAGCTGCTATCCAGAATTGAGAATACCCATGAATTGGAGAATGACAAAATATCTTACCACTCCTCCCTAGACGACCCTTGAAGCACTCATAATCCATCGTGGGAAGAAGATGGGTCGTGCAATAAGTAACTTCCTGTCGTATCCTTGTTGTCCTCGCAATGAAGGCTAAGATCCTAATGCATGGCTCCATTTGTTGCAATGATTCTAACATGATCAATGAGGATAATGTGTCGAGAGGGTGTTTGTTCTTAACCCTGAGAGATGAAAAATATAACCCCCTTTTTTCATATTAATCTTAGGAGGGAGAGGATATGTAACTTTATGATCAAGGAATGGCATGGACATACCCAGTAGAATTTATATATAGAACTCTTGCTAGGTGTTGAGAAGCTATATTTCCCCTTTCATCTACTTATCCATTATGTTCACAGAGTATGTGAAATCACTCCACTTATTTAAATTTTTGACAAAGCAATCAAATCCTGGAAATGATGGCTATGAGGTGAATGTTAGAGGGAGAGGTCCTTGAAACCATATGTTTAATGATCAATCTGGAATCGCCCAACGCTTTAATCTACAAACTTGTAACTACCTTGAGACCCTGGAAAATGACATAAGCATCTTCCCTCTTATTTATTAGAGTACCAAGACTCCATTCATAAATTGATTCAATGCTTCCCTTAGAACTAAAAAAAAATAAAAAATTATAGTTAATATACAATTATAACCGATTTAGATATGTTCCATTCAAATAATGCACACACTCCACATACATAAAATTCAAACTAAATACCAAGCAAAAGATCCAATCTACAAGTTTAGAAGCAATAAATCTAGAATATCATAAAATTGTATGCATTATTCTTTTTTTTTTTGTAATTTTTTTTTTCCACGGAAAATTTCACTTTATATTATTTAAAATATAATTGATCTGATACATAGAACCATCACCACCATGTCCAAAAGGTACATCTATTGGATATCTAATATCCAAGCTGTCTCCCCAACCCTCAAATTATATGAACTGGCTAACTAAAAGCCTGCCCAATAACTCCAAAAAGAGGATGTATTATAATAGCATACATCAGATAGATAAAAATAAAAAAAACACTTGTTTATATCCCCACACCCCACAGCGAAACAAAAGCCACCTGGAGCCTAGAAGAGATATATTGACAAAGGAGGACCATCATGTTCATCAACACACTAAAAATAGATAATTTTCCCAGGTTCCTTGTGAAGTGCTTGCTTTGAAAGGTTGTATGCTTCCGAGTTGTCTTCCCTGTAGACATGATCAAAAGAGATATGCTGAAAAAAAATTATAAGATCAGTCAACCTATCCTTCCAGCATTCCAAGGATATCACCTGAAGGCGTCCTTTATCACGCAGCCAATCAATAACAATCATTGAATCTCCCTTCACGTGTATATCAGTAATAAAGATCCTAGAAGTAAGAGTGAGAAGGGCCCAAACACCCAACAATTCATCCCGAGTATTAGAACCTGGGCCACAGTTTAAAATCCACTTGAAGATACGGTTGTCCCTTGTCCTGATAATACCTCCTGCCCCACTATTGGATCTAGAGGCTTTACCTGCCCCATCAAACCAGCCAACAACAGCATCCACCTCGTCTCTCATAACTTTGTTCCTCATAACCGGAGCAATCACCTAAGTAGCATGAGAATCCACCGCTATGGACACCTGGATAGCCACTCTATAAGTCGATGGTTTCCTGTCTTCAAAAATAGCAAAGATATCCATCCAAATATACCAGTAGACAAAAATAGGTAAGGTGGGTTGTCGAGCTCTTCCAGAAAACCAATTTTTAAAACTATCTGTGATAGAAGAACTAGCCCAAGAACCCGATGAGTTCCTAAGTGAATGAACAGTTGTCCAGACTGTGCGCACAAAAGAACACTCCACAAACAGGTGAAAAGTCGATTCCAAACTCTGATTACATAGGACACACCAGCCCGGACCATTAAAACCACGACGTTGGAGATTCTCCCACATGAGAATTTTATTCTCCACCATCAACCAGGTGAAAAGTTTTAGTTTCATTGGACAGTTCCAAGTCCAAATATTCCTCCGCCACCCCTTGACTACCATGTTCTTTTTTCTTCTTTCAGTCGCCTCATATATATATTTTACCGTGATAAAACCAGATGTGTTACCTCCCGACCATCTAAGCTCATTTGGCCACCCGGATAGAAGAATCTCGTTTTGTATGAGTTCATTTCGAAAACTCATCCACTCAAATGCTAGTCGACCATCTTACTCCAAATCATCACTGGTATGCCACTTAGTACCTGCTATACCCGAACACTGATCACGACTAGCCTCAAAGAGATAATACACTCATTTCTGATTTAAAACATGGATTAATTCATCTGATAGGATGGCTTTCACACCCATACCCAAAATGTAGTCCCTGCCAACCAAAATGGAATCCCCCGAACCTGGATACCATGCAATCCAATGCAACAAAATATGCACCAATTTGAGTAAATACTTCCATACTTGAGAGCCCCTTGGCGTAGGAACAGTGACCTTCCTAAGCCACCCCGCAACCGAAAATGATCTGAGATACTTGTCTATGATCACACGATGCCACAAACCTTCTTTCATTAACACTCTCCATAAAGTGTTGGCCGACATGGCCTTGTTGAAGCTATAAAGATTCCTCAAGCCCCACCCACCATACAGTTTAGGCCAAGCTAAAAGCTGCCAGTTGCAAAGATGGATACTTTTTTTTTCCCTAGAACCCGACCACAGGAAATTAAACATCAACTGACGTAAATTATTCAGAATCAAAGAAGGTAAGTTTGACAAGGCTAGCCAATAGACTGGATGGATTTCCAACACCACTTTAATTAGTACAAGACGGCCTCTAAGAGATACCCACCGATTGCACCAATGGATAATATGATTTTCGAATTTCTCTATGAGCCAATTCCAATCTTTAGAATTATACCTGTCCATCTTTAGGAAGTAACCAAGATACTTAAAACCGGAAGCAAGTTCAAGAAAATTAAAGTGGAAGAAAGGATTATAGGTATCCAACAGAGATGATTGAATTCCATAATGAAGGAAAGATGTTTTCTGAACATTAATCACCAAACCTGATGGCCCACATAAATTATCCAAAATTATTTTAATCTCCATCCATTCTGATAAAGAGGCTTTTGTCATAATAAGAATATCATCGACAAAAAGAAGATGGAGGACTTTTATATACCTTGATACTTTGATGCCTGTAATATTGTCTTTTGCTTGACTATCTTTTAATGCCAGACTCAAGCCTTCCATAACAAGTATAAAGAGCAGGGGAGACAATGGCCACACTTGTCTTAGCCCTCTACCACTGTTGAAAAAACTAGTAGGTTCACCATTAATTAAAATTTCATAAGTTGCAGAACTTACACAGCCCATGATCCATCTTATCGTCGGTAGCCCAAATCCACATTGCATAAGAACCAGTCGAAGATAGTCCCAACTAACACAGTCGTATGCCTTCTTTAAGTCTATCTTCATGATTAAAGCTTGTAGTTTTTTCTCTCGGATACTATGTAGACATTCCTGAGCCGTCCTGATGGCATCTGTAATTTGTCTCCCCTTCAAAAAGTTGAATTGTTCCTCTGATAATGCACGTGACAGTATAGGCCTTATCCTCTTTGCAATAATTTTTGATATAATTGTGTAACATAAATTACAAAGTGTTATCGGGCGGAAGTCCCCAAAGGTAGTTGGACCATTGACCTTAGGAATTAATGCGATGAAATTTGAGTTCAATGATCTCTTCACTTCTCCTGACAGACGAGACTCCTCCACAACTTCCAACAAATCTTTAGCTACCAAATCAAAATAGTTGAAAAAAAACTCAATCGTCCAACCATTGGGACCGGGACTCTTGTCCTTTGTGAATCCCTTAAGAAATTCTTTGATTTCCTCTGTAGTGTATGGGCTCTCAAGAGTGTTGACCTCCTCCTCTGTAACGATCCTTGGATATAGACGAATAGTAGCAATCTGATCTTCACAGCTATGATGTTCAGATTCTTTAAAGAAGTTGCTAAAATGCCTGACTTCTTCGATCTTTATAGCCTCCTGCCCCCTATGTACCTGATCCATCTCATCAGTAACCTCTCAAAGATGTTTTTTATTTCTCCTAAAGCTGGCATAGTGGTGAAAGTAAGTCGTATTTTGTCACCGCACTTGATCCACGTAGCCCTGCTCTTTTGGCGCCAGCACTCCTCATCTGCTAACAACAATTTATTCCTTTCTGATTCCAGAAATTTAATGTGAGAATCCAGATCAAAATAATTGTCTTGTTCATTACTTAGAATAGACAATTCCAATATTTCCTCTTCAATCGAACAAAGTGCACGTTGCTCATCGACTTTCATTTTTTTTATCCAATCCTTGACACGGTGCTTAAGAGACTTTCACTTCATTAACAATCTATGTTGTGCTTCTGCCAACACAGAAAGTTCATTGTTATTCCAAACTTCTCGTACCAGTAAGCCAAAAGATACATCTTTCATCAGAGCCATATTGAATTTGAATGGGTAAGCAATCGACTTAAAGATGTAATCCAGTTGAAACAAGATTGAAGCGTGGTCAGAAATATATCGGTATTCTACCCAGGAACGAAATCTAACTAAGTCAACTAGAAGAGAATCGGATACACACACCCTGTCCAATATTTTATGAATACTCTCCACACCACTACGACCATTTCGCCAGGTAGGCATGACTTCCAGAGGCTGTATGTCAACCAAATGATTCTTAGCTAATAGATTTTTGAAAAACTCTGCCAAGGAATCTGGCAAAGCCATCATCCCCCATACCTCCATCGGGCTCAGGGAAAAGTTTAGATCCCCTACTAGGATCAAATCAGGATGTGCTAACAACCCAGTTGCATCCACCCACTCCCAAAACTTCCTACGCTCTGAGCACGGGCCATAAACATTTATAAAAGAGAAATTCATTTTAGCCAGGATGAAGGAACCTGTCAATAAAATCCCACCAGCACAAAGAAAAGGTTTTAGGTCAAACAGATTCAAATCCCAGAAAACTAAGAGTCCTCCCGACTTCCCAAGAGAACTGACAGCACTATTCATCCATGACAGGCACAAGGAATTTATAAAAATCCTGGCCTTATCTTCTGCAACTAAAGTCTCCTGAAGGAAAATAATACTCGGCTTCGTATTAAGAATCAATCTCTGCATAGAAGGCAACTTTAGGGGGCCTCCTACCCCTCTAATGTTCAGGGAGAGGAGGATCGTGACTTAGCCCTACCCAGGGCTTTCATGCCTCTAAGCACCCCTGAATCCATTAAAGTACCAAGTTTTTGTTCCACAGCTAGAGGTAAGGTGCCCTGCTTCTTTCTAGCACTGCGTGTTTTGATCAGGGATATTTCTTGCCCCAATCCCCTCGACCACCCCAAAGAGTTACACTGACCTCCATCCCCCAGTGACCAGCCGGGATCCCTATCTTCCAAAGAGACACCTGCTTGTGCTTCTAAATCTCAATAGGAGAGTAAGGGTGTAGTATGTAGGATTGCCTTATCGAACCTAGCCTAAGACATAGAAGTTTGTACAGTGGGCAAAATGGACACAGGCTATGTTGAGGCCAAAGAGTCGAGCGTGAATATGGCAGCAAGGATGGGTGTGGACAATTCATTGGGAGGGTCTGGAAGATTATCAGTAATTGAGGGATTAGTAGGGATATCCTGACCTGCCAAACTTTCCTGGCCAGTCTATTCCCCCGAAAAAAAATCGTCCCCGGAATCCACAAAAGGGCAGGCATCTGAAAAAGAAGAAACCAAGAAGTCTCGTTCCCACAAAGAAAGTTTCATAAAAAATTAGAATAGTAAGTTTGTAACTTACCTAGAAAGGAGTTTGTGTCCAGTTTTGGATCAACGTCCAAGCTATTAGTAACCCCACCACCATGTGCATCTTGTGTATCCTCGGGCATATAGAAATTTGATGTTTATGTGTTTGAGAGGTCGTCAAAAGAAGTAGCTCCAACCCTGAGAGTACAATATTTACGCAAGTGTCTCGTCCTTCTATAGTTAAGGCACCGGAAGGGTAGTCCTTAATAGTCCATCTTTTGTATAGCAACATGGCCACACCACTCAAACACTTATGATGTGTGGCGGCATGTGGGCGAGAGATGAGGCGAGACGGAATTCAA
>ML798020.1:896773-908276 GCA_009831015.1 Picea engelmannii | reverse complement strand
TAAAACACATTGTCAAGTTTGTAACTTGAAGTAATGTTTGGAATTATTGTGTGGAAAATTCTCTAGAACTCTATATAGCTAGTGTAGAAATATGCTCAAATATAGAATAAAAGTCTTTAATTTTGCTTAAAAATATGTTCAAATATAGAGTAAGAGTCTTTAATTTTACTTGAACTTATTGTATGTTTCTTCACACCCTTGTTTTAATGAATATAATTTCTGTTTTGGTTCAACCAAAAAATGTTAAGGAGCGCGAAAAAGTATAATAGGAAGGCGAAAAAGCATAATAGGAATATAAGAAGTTTCGAAAACGAAGTGATTTAGAGACTATTTAGGATGTTAATATATTTTTTAATAAAATGGAAACTTCACATAAGTTTAATATCTTGATATTGGCAAATTATCAAAATGTGATTTTTGACCATTAATTTAATTAATTGAATTATTTATTATGTATGGAAAAGTCATAAATTTTAGGTCTAAATTTTGTTAAATGTTTCAAAATTATTATTTATCGTTATTGTTTTATTTTGAAAAAAAATTGAAAATGTTTATAAAAGAAAATATTTTTTTTATTAATTTTTTTAATAATTATTAAAATGGAAGAGTATTAAAGATTTTGAAACCAACCATCTTTAAATTTAAAACATGTTCATTTTTTTTTATGAGAAAGACGAGCTTTTGAAGTAGAGGTGTTAGTTTTGTCACTAGGACTACTTACACCAACTAAATCACTTAAAAAAGATCTTAACAATTTAGAGGATGGCAAGATATCTAAATTAGCATAGATCCATCTTAATCCCGGATCTATCAAGCACCCAGAGGGATCAAATCTCTCGAGGTGCAAACATTTTTTAGAGTGCAAAATTTGAGAAGAGAAGAGTTATGAACATACTATCCATAAGTAGCATAGAGAAATTGCATAATCCATATTGAAAGTAAACATACAGGGACTAGCTTGAGTTTGAAGTGGCTTGACTAGCATGGCGACAAGTGGCTTTCCATGGTCCCAAGACATGGCACAAAGAGATGATTTCAATACATCTAACCGTTGTTTTTGTTGGCAAAGAATTTCCATGATAATGTCGTATTTGAACTGGATGTTAATCTCTTGTTTGCTAGTTGCTTCCTTATGTTGGCGAAAGGAGGATGACAATGTTGAAATCGAGGCTTCAATCTTCATGAGTGAGAGATGGAGACACCAAAAGAACTGACCAAAAGGAGATCTAAAATCCACAAAGGGCCCCGAATGGGAGTGAGGCTACAAAAACCAAGACTCCAAAGCACAAGAGGGTACCCATCCTACCAGAAATGAAAGCTCAAGGACAATCAAACCCCTGAGATAGATAGTCGAGCTGCTATCCAGAATTGAGAATACCCATGAATTGGAGAATGACAAAATATCTTACCACTCCTCCCTAGACGACCCTTGAAGCACTCATAATCCATCGTGGGAAGAAGATGGGTCGTGCAATAAGTAACTTCCTGTCGTATCCTTGTTGTCCTCGCAATGAAGGCTAAGATCCTAATGCATGGCTCCATTTGTTGCAATGATTCTAACATGATCAATGAGGATAATGTGTCGAGAGGGTGTTTGTTCTTAACCCTGAGAGATGAAAAATATAACCCCCTTTTTTCATATTAATCTTAGGAGGGAGAGGATATGTAACTTTATGATCAAGGAATGGCATGGACATACCCAGTAGAATTTATATATAGAACTCTTGCTAGGTGTTGAGAAGCTATATTTCCCCTTTCATCTACTTATCCATTATGTTCACAGAGTATGTGAAATCACTCCACTTATTTAAATTTTTGACAAAGCAATCAAATCCTGGAAATGATGGCTATGAGGTGAATGTTAGAGGGAGAGGTCCTTGAAACCATATGTTTAATGATCAATCTGGAATCGCCCAACGCTTTAATCTACAAACTTGTAACTACCTTGAGACCCTGGAAAATGACATAAGCATCTTCCCTCTTATTTATTAGAGTACCAAGACTCCATTCATAAATTGATTCAATGCTTCCCTTAGAACTAAAAAAAAATAAAAAATTATAGTTAATATACAATTATAACCGATTTAGATATGTTCCATTCAAATAATGCACACACTCCACATACATAAAATTCAAACTAAATACCAAGCAAAAGATCCAATCTACAAGTTTAGAAGCAATAAATCTAGAATATCATAAAATTGTATGCATTATTCTTTTTTTTTTTGTAATTTTTTTTTTCCACGGAAAATTTCACTTTATATTATTTAAAATATAATTGATCTGATACATAGAACCATCACCACCATGTCCAAAAGGTACATCTATTGGATATCTAATATCCAAGCTGTCTCCCCAACCCTCAAATTATATGAACTGGCTAACTAAAAGCCTGCCCAATAACTCCAAAAAGAGGATGTATTATAATAGCATACATCAGATAGATAAAAATAAAAAAAACACTTGTTTATATCCCCACACCCCACAGCGAAACAAAAGCCACCTGGAGCCTAGAAGAGATATATTGACAAAGGAGGACCATCATGTTCATCAACACACTAAAAATAGATAATTTTCCCAGGTTCCTTGTGAAGTGCTTGCTTTGAAAGGTTGTATGCTTCCGAGTTGTCTTCCCTGTAGACATGATCAAAAGAGATATGCTGAAAAAAAATTATAAGATCAGTCAACCTATCCTTCCAGCATTCCAAGGATATCACCTGAAGGCGTCCTTTATCACGCAGCCAATCAATAACAATCATTGAATCTCCCTTCACGTGTATATCAGTAATAAAGATCCTAGAAGTAAGAGTGAGAAGGGCCCAAACACCCAACAATTCATCCCGAGTATTAGAACCTGGGCCACAGTTTAAAATCCACTTGAAGATACGGTTGTCCCTTGTCCTGATAATACCTCCTGCCCCACTATTGGATCTAGAGGCTTTACCTGCCCCATCAAACCAGCCAACAACAGCATCCACCTCGTCTCTCATAACTTTGTTCCTCATAACCGGAGCAATCACCTAAGTAGCATGAGAATCCACCGCTATGGACACCTGGATAGCCACTCTATAAGTCGATGGTTTCCTGTCTTCAAAAATAGCAAAGATATCCATCCAAATATACCAGTAGACAAAAATAGGTAAGGTGGGTTGTCGAGCTCTTCCAGAAAACCAATTTTTAAAACTATCTGTGATAGAAGAACTAGCCCAAGAACCCGATGAGTTCCTAAGTGAATGAACAGTTGTCCAGACTGTGCGCACAAAAGAACACTCCACAAACAGGTGAAAAGTCGATTCCAAACTCTGATTACATAGGACACACCAGCCCGGACCATTAAAACCACGACGTTGGAGATTCTCCCACATGAGAATTTTATTCTCCACCATCAACCAGGTGAAAAGTTTTAGTTTCATTGGACAGTTCCAAGTCCAAATATTCCTCCGCCACCCCTTGACTACCATGTTCTTTTTTCTTCTTTCAGTCGCCTCATATATATATTTTACCGTGATAAAACCAGATGTGTTACCTCCCGACCATCTAAGCTCATTTGGCCACCCGGATAGAAGAATCTCGTTTTGTATGAGTTCATTTCGAAAACTCATCCACTCAAATGCTAGTCGACCATCTTACTCCAAATCATCACTGGTATGCCACTTAGTACCTGCTATACCCGAACACTGATCACGACTAGCCTCAAAGAGATAATACACTCATTTCTGATTTAAAACATGGATTAATTCATCTGATAGGATGGCTTTCACACCCATACCCAAAATGTAGTCCCTGCCAACCAAAATGGAATCCCCCGAACCTGGATACCATGCAATCCAATGCAACAAAATATGCACCAATTTGAGTAAATACTTCCATACTTGAGAGCCCCTTGGCGTAGGAACAGTGACCTTCCTAAGCCACCCCGCAACCGAAAATGATCTGAGATACTTGTCTATGATCACACGATGCCACAAACCTTCTTTCATTAACACTCTCCATAAAGTGTTGGCCGACATGGCCTTGTTGAAGCTATAAAGATTCCTCAAGCCCCACCCACCATACAGTTTAGGCCAAGCTAAAAGCTGCCAGTTGCAAAGATGGATACTTTTTTTTTCCCTAGAACCCGACCACAGGAAATTAAACATCAACTGACGTAAATTATTCAGAATCAAAGAAGGTAAGTTTGACAAGGCTAGCCAATAGACTGGATGGATTTCCAACACCACTTTAATTAGTACAAGACGGCCTCTAAGAGATACCCACCGATTGCACCAATGGATAATATGATTTTCGAATTTCTCTATGAGCCAATTCCAATCTTTAGAATTATACCTGTCCATCTTTAGGAAGTAACCAAGATACTTAAAACCGGAAGCAAGTTCAAGAAAATTAAAGTGGAAGAAAGGATTATAGGTATCCAACAGAGATGATTGAATTCCATAATGAAGGAAAGATGTTTTCTGAACATTAATCACCAAACCTGATGGCCCACATAAATTATCCAAAATTATTTTAATCTCCATCCATTCTGATAAAGAGGCTTTTGTCATAATAAGAATATCATCGACAAAAAGAAGATGGAGGACTTTTATATACCTTGATACTTTGATGCCTGTAATATTGTCTTTTGCTTGACTATCTTTTAATGCCAGACTCAAGCCTTCCATAACAAGTATAAAGAGCAGGGGAGACAATGGCCACACTTGTCTTAGCCCTCTACCACTGTTGAAAAAACTAGTAGGTTCACCATTAATTAAAATTTCATAAGTTGCAGAACTTACACAGCCCATGATCCATCTTATCGTCGGTAGCCCAAATCCACATTGCATAAGAACCAGTCGAAGATAGTCCCAACTAACACAGTCGTATGCCTTCTTTAAGTCTATCTTCATGATTAAAGCTTGTAGTTTTTTCTCTCGGATACTATGTAGACATTCCTGAGCCGTCCTGATGGCATCTGTAATTTGTCTCCCCTTCAAAAAGTTGAATTGTTCCTCTGATAATGCACGTGACAGTATAGGCCTTATCCTCTTTGCAATAATTTTTGATATAATTGTGTAACATAAATTACAAAGTGTTATCGGGCGGAAGTCCCCAAAGGTAGTTGGACCATTGACCTTAGGAATTAATGCGATGAAATTTGAGTTCAATGATCTCTTCACTTCTCCTGACAGACGAGACTCCTCCACAACTTCCAACAAATCTTTAGCTACCAAATCAAAATAGTTGAAAAAAAACTCAATCGTCCAACCATTGGGACCGGGACTCTTGTCCTTTGTGAATCCCTTAAGAAATTCTTTGATTTCCTCTGTAGTGTATGGGCTCTCAAGAGTGTTGACCTCCTCCTCTGTAACGATCCTTGGATATAGACGAATAGTAGCAATCTGATCTTCACAGCTATGATGTTCAGATTCTTTAAAGAAGTTGCTAAAATGCCTGACTTCTTCGATCTTTATAGCCTCCTGCCCCCTATGTACCTGATCCATCTCATCAGTAACCTCTCAAAGATGTTTTTTATTTCTCCTAAAGCTGGCATAGTGGTGAAAGTAAGTCGTATTTTGTCACCGCACTTGATCCACGTAGCCCTGCTCTTTTGGCGCCAGCACTCCTCATCTGCTAACAACAATTTATTCCTTTCTGATTCCAGAAATTTAATGTGAGAATCCAGATCAAAATAATTGTCTTGTTCATTACTTAGAATAGACAATTCCAATATTTCCTCTTCAATCGAACAAAGTGCACGTTGCTCATCGACTTTCATTTTTTTTATCCAATCCTTGACACGGTGCTTAAGAGACTTTCACTTCATTAACAATCTATGTTGTGCTTCTGCCAACACAGAAAGTTCATTGTTATTCCAAACTTCTCGTACCAGTAAGCCAAAAGATACATCTTTCATCAGAGCCATATTGAATTTGAATGGGTAAGCAATCGACTTAAAGATGTAATCCAGTTGAAACAAGATTGAAGCGTGGTCAGAAATATATCGGTATTCTACCCAGGAACGAAATCTAACTAAGTCAACTAGAAGAGAATCGGATACACACACCCTGTCCAATATTTTATGAATACTCTCCACACCACTACGACCATTTCGCCAGGTAGGCATGACTTCCAGAGGCTGTATGTCAACCAAATGATTCTTAGCTAATAGATTTTTGAAAAACTCTGCCAAGGAATCTGGCAAAGCCATCATCCCCCATACCTCCATCGGGCTCAGGGAAAAGTTTAGATCCCCTACTAGGATCAAATCAGGATGTGCTAACAACCCAGTTGCATCCACCCACTCCCAAAACTTCCTACGCTCTGAGCACGGGCCATAAACATTTATAAAAGAGAAATTCATTTTAGCCAGGATGAAGGAACCTGTCAATAAAATCCCACCAGCACAAAGAAAAGGTTTTAGGTCAAACAGATTCAAATCCCAGAAAACTAAGAGTCCTCCCGACTTCCCAAGAGAACTGACAGCACTATTCATCCATGACAGGCACAAGGAATTTATAAAAATCCTGGCCTTATCTTCTGCAACTAAAGTCTCCTGAAGGAAAATAATACTCGGCTTCGTATTAAGAATCAATCTCTGCATAGAAGGCAACTTTAGGGGGCCTCCTACCCCTCTAATGTTCAGGGAGAGGAGGATCGTGACTTAGCCCTACCCAGGGCTTTCATGCCTCTAAGCACCCCTGAATCCATTAAAGTACCAAGTTTTTGTTCCACAGCTAGAGGTAAGGTGCCCTGCTTCTTTCTAGCACTGCGTGTTTTGATCAGGGATATTTCTTGCCCCAATCCCCTCGACCACCCCAAAGAGTTACACTGACCTCCATCCCCCAGTGACCAGCCGGGATCCCTATCTTCCAAAGAGACACCTGCTTGTGCTTCTAAATCTCAATAGGAGAGTAAGGGTGTAGTATGTAGGATTGCCTTATCGAACCTAGCCTAAGACATAGAAGTTTGTACAGTGGGCAAAATGGACACAGGCTATGTTGAGGCCAAAGAGTCGAGCGTGAATATGGCAGCAAGGATGGGTGTGGACAATTCATTGGGAGGGTCTGGAAGATTATCAGTAATTGAGGGATTAGTAGGGATATCCTGACCTGCCAAACTTTCCTGGCCAGTCTATTCCCCCGAAAAAAAATCGTCCCCGGAATCCACAAAAGGGCAGGCATCTGAAAAAGAAGAAACCAAGAAGTCTCGTTCCCACAAAGAAAGTTTCATAAAAAATTAGAATAGTAAGTTTGTAACTTACCTAGAAAGGAGTTTGTGTCCAGTTTTGGATCAACGTCCAAGCTATTAGTAACCCCACCACCATGTGCATCTTGTGTATCCTCGGGCATATAGAAATTTGATGTTTATGTGTTTGAGAGGTCGTCAAAAGAAGTAGCTCCAACCCTGAGAGTACAATATTTACGCAAGTGTCTCGTCCTTCTATAGTTAAGGCACCGGAAGGGTAGTCCTTAATAGTCCATCTTTTGTATAGCAACATGGCCACACCACTCAAACACTTATGATGTGTGGCGGCATGTGGGCGAGAGATGAGGCGAGACGGAATTCAACGCGGCTAGGGACCAAACCCTAGCTGCCCCAGCTCTGGTTTTCGTTTGCAGGGGCGAGGATTCTCGGCGGTAGCAACCGATCGGGGTACAGAGGCGCGAATCGGCACCTTCAGAGCGCTCCTGCGTGGCCTGAATTCGCCTGCGTTTCTGCATGCGTATTGGTGCAGTAGTCTTAGCTTGTCGTTGCGACTGGTCTTCTTGTTTGCTAGAGGTCGACGGCCTGCTACGATGGCCCCAGATCCGATTGGAAAGAGAGGAAAAGACCGTCTGGAAGCATTCAAAGCGTTAGTCCGCTCGGCAGGACCCAAATCCAAGCCTTCACCCTCGTCTAAGTTTGTTAAGAAGATGGAGGAGATCCCTTCTCTGGAGCTATCCTCAGAGGAGCCTTGCAAGCTTGCCCTCCTTCTAGCAGGAACGGCCCTCATCGGAAACTTTACGGGGTTATGGCCTAGCCCCAAAATGGTGGAGGCATGGACGGATGATCGTTGGAAGTCGCTGATACAGGGAAACGTTTCTCTGCTCGCCGTAGGCAGGGGTTTTTTTGTCTTCAGTTTCTCGAGCAAAGAGGATTGTGATCTAGTTTTCAGATCTGGACCCTATTTCAGGGGGTCGAGAGGACTGTTCTTAGTCCCCTGGACTCTTGACTTCAATCCCAAAGCCGAGATCACCGCAGCCCCTGTTTGGGTTAGGCTGCCTCATCTTCCCTTGCATCTCTGGGGGACAAGCTCTCTGGAGGACATTGGAAATAATCTTGGGCGTTTCCTGGACAAGGCAGAGCCGAAAGGGGACCAGTTTACCTGCGCTCGCATATGTGTTGAGGTTAACCTCGAGAAAGGTCTTCCGGAAGCCATTAAGCTCTCCCTGGGGGAATGGTACCATATCCAAGAGCTGGACTACGAGCAGATTCCTTTTAAGTGCCTCCGGTGCCATGCTTACGGTCACTTCGCAAGAAGCTGCCCCAAAGCCTCTGAGGAGCCGGGACCAGTCAAAGAAGATGATTTTCAGCATGTATCTAATCGGTGAAGGAAGTCAAGGCGAAAGGATCCACTAGCCCAGGCCCCGAAGGCCACTCATTCAACAGAGGCAACTCTAGAAAATAAAAACAGCTTTGATGCGCTGAAGGAAGATGAATCCCTAGATCCAGAAGCAACAGCAGTCCAGGAAGATCCTCCAGCGACGAAAGCCTTCCGGAATCCACCCCCCAAAATTCAGGAGCAGCGAGAGAAATTCGAGCTTCAGATCCGAAACCCTCTGCCCATGCAGGTCTGGTTGTTACAGTCCCCTCTAGCGGCTCTGGGGGAACTTTTGAACCTGAAGACAATTCAGTCTCGTCTCCACCCCTTACCCGAGGGCGAAAGACCAACAAAGCACGCAGAGAAAAGGAGGCGGCCTCCAACATTTCTTTAGGTTCTCAGAAAAAGATGGACCCCTACATTAAGGGGAAAATTTCATCCCCCTCGGTATAATGCTTTGCTTCTGTCTTTTGCTATGCTCACAGTTTGTGAGAATTTACTCATGTATGCATTCTTTATCATATTCTCGAATTAGCTCAAGGAGCAGAGGGGATTGGTCTCCCATGACATTCATAAGAAGGTTGGCAGCACTGTTAGAGGTCACCAACCTTCTTCAGATTTGTAACTTTCTGATTCTGGCTAGCCAGAATGCCGCTTAATGCAACATAACCGTTTTTGTCAAAAAAAAGCATGGCCACACCACTCAATCTCAATATTGTCCATAAGTCCTGCATGCAGATCTAGTTCTACTAGAATGAGGGCCATGCACTTGTCTTCCGAACATAAACCCACTTCATCTAGCTTCAGGAATCTCCCTAAGAGATTTCCTATTGCCGACAAGGCATTTTTATTCCATAGGTTGAGGGGGAGCCCTGGTAAGAATACCCAAACATGTTTGTAGCTAAAGTAATCCTTAAAAGGATCAAACCCCGTCCTCCAGCGCTTCATCATTAGGCTACCCCCTTCGTATTCCCTAAAACCACCTCTAATGAGTTTTGCATCCTCATGGCACTTAAACATCAAGCCAAACCATGTGCAGGGAAGTAAGGAAAATTCTAGAGTATATCTGATTATGGAAACCCATGACTTCTTCATCCATTCCCCAGGAGAAATGGAAGACCTTGTCTTATTAGCAATTCTCCCAACGAGAGCACACAGGGATAACCGACAAGTTTCTTCTAACCCAACATCCATACCTATCACCAAGCGTTTGGGCGTTTTCTTTGGTTTCCAAGATCTGATTGTCCTCTTGTGGATGGGATCTTTAACACGCAGTGCTTCTCTTGGCGTCCAAGAACTTAGAGTGGGTTTCCTGTTGTGGAACATTTATAGTTTGAGTGTCTCGAAGACTATTCTCACCAATAGTTCCTTTCCCCTGCTTCTCTGAACCACCTGAGACCGACTGTTTCAAACCAAAAAGCTTATTAACAGCAGGAATTAACAACAATAGCTTTGAAGGTATTCTGGATGTCGGTATAGTCTCGGGAGAGTTAACAGGTGGATGTAAAATCTTGTTTAATGCTCCACCACCCTTATTTAAGTGACATAACTCATCCATTGTTTTTAAAAGATCCTTCTGATCCCATTCCTCCTCGTCAAGGGTGCCCATTAAGTCAATAGCCTTAGGTGCCCGATCCCGCAAAGTTCCTTCAGTCCTCGACTCTGCCACTAACACTGCACTAGGTAGGACCCCCAGGTACCTGATCCCGAGGGTCAAAATGACAAAGCAAGGTTGTTAAAATACTACAAGATGACATCCAATCAAACTTTACTACCAACCGTCAGGTGTTCAGTTAATTAAAAGCCCGAAATTATGGTGGATCAAATCACCCGGGTGTTCGAAACATCAAACCACCTCTAAACCCCCTAAAACCTCCCACCAAAACCATAAATGTTTAATGAGTAATAAACCCATCGCATTCCGCCAAAAACATAGCTCAATAGACTAGAAAAAAACCCAAACCTTAAAAAAACCAAGAACTAAAAATAGCAATCCGCCATTTTTACTTCATGAGCTAAATTTAAAAGAAGTAATTTGTCACTCTAATTTGAAAAGCGTGAATTCCCCTCAAACACTCCATAGAGACTCTAGATCAAGACCCATCACACATACCAATTGGAAAACCTAAATATATAGTCACTTTTTTGTAAACTTCCCCATTCATAGTTGGGTACTTTTGTTACTAGCTTTCAACTCACCTATTATATCATTGGCTTTTAGGAGTGAATTCCCACCATCTCCCATCTAAAGCTTTAGAGGGATAAATAAATCGAAGCTTTTCCTTTATTGAAAATCAAGGTGGAGCAAGTGTTTGTTTCAAGTTATAATTTATTACTATTCCCAAATCAACATTATTTATTGATGTTGCATTGTTGTTAATTAAGGGGTGTGTTGAAGTGACCACATGTATATTTATTACAAAGAACCCAAGTACTCTGAGAGGGATATAGGTCTTAAAAATTATTGTTTTAAATAAAGTGCTTATGAAAAGACAAACCTAAACTATCAAAAATAATAAAATTCCATTTACAAATAATGTTCTGCATGGAATATTTAACCATTTAGCGTGAGGAACCAAAATGTGGAAATATAGATATGATTTTGGAAGTACCTACATCTAGAAATAAGTTCTACCCGGTGAGACATCTAGTTGTTATGGCAGTCTGAACCTAATATCTATGGAAGGAGATTATGGAAATAGTAATATGATATTATTTTCTTATTAAATTTAAGGGAGAATGAAGTGCACAATAGATTAATTTGACATTAATCTTGTAATTTGTTTAAATTAAGTTTTAAATGAAAATTATCTAAATATTTGAAGTCAAAGTTGTAGAAAATATGATAAAATAGTTAAAATTAAGTTGTTATTACAATTTATTCAAAATAACTAATTTTCTTTTATACACATATTATTTATACGATATATTATGGTTAGAGTA
>ML798020.1:885879-896452 GCA_009831015.1 Picea engelmannii | reverse complement strand
TATTCTATATCTAGTAATTGATATTACTCCATAGCTCTTCAAATACTAAATGTGATACCAATATGGCTACTAATTGAAGAGTAATATATTGAAAAATAAAATAGAGTAATATAGTGAACAATACAATATTTTCAGTGGTAAAATATAAATAAGTTTTATATTTTCATTTGATAATATATTGTATATCATATTTTTTTGGTATAGTTTTATTTGGTGTTTTTATTTTATATTGTTTCATTTTTAATGTTAATTAAAATTTATTAGTTAATTTTTTATTTGCATATATTATTTATATTATTATTTTAATATATAATGAAGTTCATTATATCAAATATCTAATTATCAACATGTATAATAAATGATATCAAACATGTATAATAAATGATATCAAAAGTAAGAGTAAAATCAATCCCAATTTTTTTTAAAACCAAGAGTAAAAATATTTTATTTTCATAAAATATATCAAATACATCATTTACTCAACATTATTAGAAATCCAAATATTGTGACTTAAAAACCTCAACATATATAAAATTACATTTTGAAAAAAGAATTGTGGATGTGATAAAGCAGAGTCACATGGACTTGTATGTGAATCTTTATATTGTGTTTATGCACCCTCAGACTTGCAAATTTATGTGGGCTTATTTGTATGTATTCTAGTTCATTTTATGGTAAGAGAAAATTAGAGAAGTGCATGATTCAAAATGAAGTATTTCTTTCCATAGATACTTACTTGAAATCCAAAGTGCACATAATATTAAGAATCTCTTCAACATAATTTACATTTAAAACAATATTTAATATAGATGGATAACACCAATGATCAAGTTCAAAACTATATATTTAATCAATGAAAGCACAAGTATTCAAATGATTTTAAAAACGTATATTCAGTTATTCAATGTTTGACCTTTCCCGTGAGAACAATGTCATGAAAATCCATTTTTGCATTCTCAAATTCCATTATTTGTTTCTTGGTTGAGATAATTGCATTACAAAATCAATCCATCTATGCTTTCAATTCAAGAATGTAATGTTTTGAAGAAGGTTTAGATAATAACAACTACATCTCATGCATAATTTTACATCTCATCCCTAACTTAAGCTCCTCAATTAACACAATGTATGAAAATATGAATCAAATATACTAAAGACAATCCATATCTTACTTTCACTTTCTGTAGATTCGATAATTAAATTGCCTAACATTAACTTGGACATGGTAGGTGCATGTAATCCACAATCCATATCTTTTATTAATTTCTTTCAATTATATTCCAATGAATACCCACATAAAGAAATTTAATATTTGAGTAAAGAGAAACATTATTACATGTCTATAATATGAAATGATTTACATCCAACTTTATCATAAGATACTAATTTACAATGTGGATTTCGAAAGTTCAACAGAACTGAATTAATGTTATCTAACCATGCTCTATTAAATTTTTTGAATTAAATCAAAAGAAACTACGATATGTATAATTGGATAATAGCCAACAATACTACTCTATAATTTCCTACACAACAATTCTTGAATATTGTAAACAAGAAGGCTACGTAGAGAAGTGAATTATAACTAGTTTACTATTAGAAATCAAGACCCTGACAAGTTTAGGTTTAGTCAATCGAGTAACACATGGAATGATTTTAATGTAAGAAAGTACAAGATATTATCTAAGCATGGTGCCACATACTACAACAGCATTTTTTTTAGGGTGAGTAAATACACTATTTTTATATCATGTTGCATGAGAAATACTATATTCTCATACTAAATTAGCATACATTTACAATTGACCTTTTCTTATAGTTTTCAAGATATTTGATTTTCAAACTACATTTTGTACATCGATACCTTTCCTATTAAAAAGTTACAAATAGCTTGAAGGAATTTGAGTTAAACATGGATACCTTTCTTATTAAAAAGTTTACAAATGGATTGAAGGAATTTGAGTGAAATTAGTACTTATGAATGGAAAATGGTCCATAGTCATAATCTTCAAAGTATAGGCAATGTTTCTAATTCCTTAAAAGTTCATGTTGATAATTGTTGTTTAGTGATAGAAATATTTCTAGTTTTGTCATTGTTATTATTATAGATTGTTATTATTATAGACAGTTTGCATTAAGAATTGCCACTAAGTATAAAGTCATTTTAACAAAGAAGAAAGTGAAAAAATATAAGTGTGGTTAGTTTCTACCATAACGATAATTGTTGTTTATTGATAGAAATATTTCTCACTTGAGTTTTGTCCTTGCTATCATTATAGACAGTTTGCATTCAAAATTGCCACTAAGTATAAAATCATTTTAACAAAGAAGAAAGTGAAAAAATATAAGTGTGGTTAGTTTCTACCATAACATCTAGAGATCATGTCAAATTACATAAAATTCTCATAAAAAGACCAAAACATGCTTAAAGGTGTGAACAAATAGAAGTTAGAAGATGTTGAGAATAAACATGAGCTTCAACACTTGCATGTAGTTGAGTTCAACTTTACATTAAGAAATTTATGTGCTTGAAACAACTAAAGATTCTTAAAAAGAGTGTCATTTAGAGTTTTATAGCAATTTAACAAAAACAATGAAAGAATAAACACATTTTTGTAATACTTTTTTGAATAAGAAATTTAAATGTATTGATATGCTTACAAGTTAAATTTCAAACTTCAAGTCTATGGACTCACTTTGCATGGTCTCCCATAATATATTTGGATTCTAAAAGAAAAGGCAATTGTTGTTCACCTTATTGAAATTAAAAACCTACCAATAAATTATTTGAAGAAATGAACCAAACTGAGTTATTAAAAAGATTAGATAACCTAAAACTAAATAGATAAAAAAAAAGATCGATCTTAACTAGAGATTTGCATTTGAACTTTTTTCAATCCCTTTTAGATCTCGATGTTTAATATATCCATAGTTAAGATGGATCTTCATTGGTATACAAGACAAGACATTGCAACATCACATAGCCCTCATCTTAGATTCTCTACTTGATTAGAAAATTAATGGTTATTTATTCAAATATAATTCAATAATCCTCTATATTTCGTGCATTATTATCCTTGTATTGTTGTCTAGGTCTCTCTCGTGATCCTTTAAACTTGTCCTATGCAAAATACTAAGGTAATATTGTAGTGGAAAAAACTTGAGTGAGTCATGGTAGTGGCACAATTAGGGATTCTATCACTATTTTTACTTTTAGAGAAGACTTCCCAACTTCAATTCCAGATATAATGTGGATTTGACCATGGAGACACAATTTGAAAAATCTACACAAGGTTCTCCTACAACCCAAAACAAACCACTACATATGGGATTTTTTGGATTCCAGAGCCACTTAGTTTGACAACACATACTTTAGACCTTTAATATGAGGAAACAATGTGTTTGTCGTATGGAAAATTTTAGGGGTTATATATCACCCATGGGCTAATTTTCCATGTTTTTTCGAAAAAAAAATATTTGCGAATTTCCAATTTTTCTAAAAGTGATTCGCCCAAATTCTATAGAATAAAATTATTTTACCATAAAAATAGCCCAAATTTTATAGAAAATATATAAAATCCTTAGAAATTTGAATATTTTTACAAAAATATCGCCAAACATTTTACAGTTTGCATATTAAAGGCTAGTAAGATTCACCAAGGTTTCTACATTTTGAGATAAATTTCCATCCTTAAAATTATCCCTTTTTTGTCTCCAACCAAGATTCACTTTGGAGAAACAAACAAAGAGAATGATGGAGACATTTTTTCAAGGATGAGAAGGCCTTCTTTAGATCATTTGCAACATCTATGCTCAAGATGGGGAGTTTTGGAGTTTTGAATAGTTGGAATCGATGAAGAGAAGTGAGAATGAGCTATGGGATAATGTGATGCATGGACATCTTCTACAACATTCTAGTATTTGACCTCTAAAGTCTTAGGAACTTTATGAGAGTAAGTTGGTTTCCTCATTGCAATTTTTTTTAATCATTTTCCTAAGTTGTAATAGTCAAGGGTGTTCGAGAAGAAGACAGGTTTTCCACGAATGTAATAGAAAGTTGAAGAATTAGATAAATTAGGAATTATGTTTGGATCTGATCCTACCTTTCAGGATAAGGATCATGTTGTTTTAAGATAAATAGAGTTTTTTCTGTAATTTTGGTCAGATTCAATTCTATCTCCATGGATTGGGTTGATCYGATCCTTCATGTGTTAAAGGGATGATAGGCAAGGACATAGTGTGTGTGAGGGGCCTGCAACGTGAGAAGTGTGAGTGTGAAAAGGTCGAGGAGACCCAGAAGGGAATCGTGGCTATTGTCCCTATATTTCCATTCTTCTTCTAATAATAATTCCAGGCTTGTCGAATTCTATGTGTTAAATTGTTTGAATTCTATTATGCTATCAATGGTGTGAGAATGAATATGTGTTATAGGTTCTAGATCGACCCTTACACATAGTGAAATACAAATTGTCAAGCATTGTGTGTTTTGTTTGTTTAACGTGGATGAATCAATGGATCACATGTCTCTTGTAGTCAAGGAATATTCACTGTCAATCATGACAGGATCGACAGTAATCCAATTTTAATCAAAATCATTCAATTATAAAAAGGATCGACGAAGTCAAATCCAACCGTTGATTGGGAGAGGTGATCAACAGTCATTATTGCATTGCGGGACCTAAGTAGCACAAAGCTTAATTTCGAGCCACCCCCCCTCCGCAATTTCAACACATGCGCAATTTGAAATCCACACATTAGCAACTGGTGGATTGCGGTACCCCCCTATATCAAGATTCAGACTGTAGCTTTGCCCCCCCATAAAGTAGCTCTTGGTCACCATCCCTTGGTCGTATGGAGTTGAGTGCCCAAACTCCTATCTCCATAAATTATCATATGGTTCATGTCTCGTGGTCGTATGATTAAGGAGTTAGCGCCTGAGTTTAAGCCCTCGGTTCCAGCGTTTTGTCACACGATGAAGGAAAAGTGCTAAAATCTCGTATAAGGTAATTTCAATATAATTCAGACTTTTTTAATCAAACGAATTTACAAAACTATTTAAGCTCAAGTGAAGGGAACCAGTCTAGATTGGTCGTCAGTTTTGGTATCAGAGTGCAACAGCCAGAAAAGGATAAGAAGAATTGAAGATGGCCTTTAGAATACGAGGAGGAAGAGGTTGAGGTCGAGGAAGACCTGTTGCAAATGATAAAGTCATTGAATAAATGATAAATATCCAGTAACGATTGGAGGCAATGGAATTTTCTCAACGAAGAGGTGTTGATTTGGGAGATGTCGGTGAAGAAGAAGAAGAGGTTGCAGAAGTTGAAGAGGGAGCAAAGCCTAAAGAAGAAGGTGTTGAAGGAAAATTAATTAGAGTTATTATGGGAGTTAGTTGTAGACCAAGAATGGAGGTGCCACTGTATGAACACAACTTGAATGTAGATGAATTGATGGATTGGATCAGTACTTTGGACAAGTACTTTGAATATGAAAACGTACCTGATGAAAAAAAAACTAAAATAGGTTGTAACAAGGATGAAAGGACATGAATTTCTCTGGTGGGATGGAATACAAGTTGAGAAGCAGAACAAAGGCAAGACGATAATCAAGAGTTGTGATAGAATGGTAGAAAAATTGAAAGTTAAATTCATGCCCCAAGACTATCAACTTAATATTTTTAGACAAATGCAGAATTTGAAGTAGAGACGTATGTCAGTTAAAGAATACACTGAAGAGTTTTATAAAATAAATATAAGAGTTGGTCATATAGAAGAAAACCCCAATAAAATTTCTAGATATCTTAATGGATTAAGATATGAGATCCAAGATGAAATTGACATTTTATCTCCTAATATTGTTGAAGAAGCATATTAGTTTTCTCTTAAGGTAGAAGAAAAACTAGCAAGAAAGAAGAATCAAAGGAGTAGAGGTCGCAGTTCAACAAGAGGTAGAGGACAACAAGGTGGCAGAGGAAGATCTTCATCTCCAAAGGAAGATATCAACAATTCACATCAGCAAGAACAATTAGTAAGGGGTGGTTATTCTAGAGGGAGAAGACCTTACCAAAGAGGTAGGGGATCTTCTATCAGATGTTTTATATGTAATAAGTTTGGGCATAGATCAGTTGAATGCCCAGAAAATGCTTCTACCAGCAAAGGGAGTGCAAATATTGTTCAGGCAGAAGAAGAAAGTGTGAAGTCATTTGTGCATGAGAATGTACCAAAATTTGGAGAGTCTTTGATGATGAAGATAATACTATTGAAACCACATAAAGAGATTAAAGAACCTGCATAGAGGAAGACCCTCTTCAGAACTATCTGCAAAAGCAAATAAAAATGTTGGAAAGTCATTATTGATAGTGGAAGTACTGATAATTTGGTGTCTAAAGAGATGGTTGAAAAGTTGTCTTTGAAAAAGACAACACACCATGTTCCATATAAGGTGTCATGGTTGCAAAAGGGATATCAGCTGGTACTGAATGAGCAATGTGAAGTGGAGTTTCAAATTGGAAGCTATAAGGACAAGGTACTTTATGGTGTTATTCCTATGGATGTGTGTCCTATTTTTCTAGGTAGGCCTTGGCAGTATGATAGAAAGGAAATACATGATGGAAGGAAAAATACATATAATTTTGAGAAAGATGGAGAAAAACACAATCTTTTATCATTGAAGGATGAAGGAGATACTAAAGAAAACAACCCAAAGGTCTTGTTGGTCAGTGGAAAATAATTTTTGCAAGACACTAAAAAGGAAGAGGTACATTTTTCCCTGATTGGTAAACCAAAGGTAATTCTTACTAACAAAAATTTAAATGATCATCTTGAAGAAGTTAAATATTTGTTGGATGAATTTGATGATATTGTGGTTGATGATTTACCAAATGAATTACCTCCATTAATATGTATCAATCATCATATAGATTTAATTCCAGGGGCTAACCTTCCAAATAAAGCATCATATCGAATGACCCCATGGGAGAATGAGGAGATAAAAAATCAGGTTCAGGAGTTGTTAGATAAAGGTCTGGTCAGAGAAAGTTTGAGCCCATGTGTAGTTACAACAATGCTAAGTCCAAAGAGAGATGGAGGATGGAAAATGTGCACATATTCCAGAGCTATAAAAAAAATCACAATCATGTATAGATTTCCATTACCCCGAATTGATGATTTGATGTATTGCTTGAGTGGTGCTAAGTATTTTTCAAAATTGGATTTGAAGAGTGGGTGTCATCAAATCAGGATTAGAGAAGGAGATGAATGGAAAACAACATTTAAAATAAATTATGGATTGTATGAATGGTTGGTAATGCCTTTTGGACTCACAAATTCCCCTAGAAATTTTATGAGATTGATGATTGAAATACTTAAATAATTCATTGGTAATTTTTTTTATAGTTTATCTAGATGATATTCTGGTCTACATTCAGTCTTGGGAAGAACACTTGAGACACCTCAGGTTGGTTTTAGATAAACTCAAGGAAGAAAAGCTACCAATCAATTTGAAAAAGTGTAGTTTTGTGAAGACAAAATTGGTTTATCTGGGCTTTGTGATATCTGAAGAAGGTTTGAAGATGGATCAAGAAAAAGTAAGGACTATAATAAATCGGCCTACTCCAAAGAATGTTTATGAGCTAAGGAGTTTTCATGGCTTAGCAAACTTCTATAGAAATTTTATCAGGAATTTTAGTGGGATATGTGCTCTGATTATAGAAATAGAAACCATTAAAGGAACCAAACAACCATTTAAATGGGCATAAGCAACCAATAAAAGTTTTAAATTATTAAATAAGAAGATAAAAAAACAACAAATTTTAGCAATATCAGATTTTAATAAACTCTTTCAAGTTGAATGTGATGCAAGTGGGACTGCAATAGGAGTTGTTCTAAGTCGGGAGAAGGAACCAGTTGCTTATTTTAGTGAAAAATTAAATGAAGCAAAGAAGAAATATTCTTCATATGACAAGGAGTTTTATGCAATTATTCAAGCATTAAAGAAATGAAGGCATTACCTCATGCCAAAGGAATTTTTCTGGACATTGATAATCATGCCTTGCAGTATATTAGAAGCCAAACAAAATTAAATTAGAGACATGTCAAATGGATTAAGTTCTTGCATAATTTCACTTTTGTTATTAAGCATATAAGTGGTAAATCAAATAAGGCAGCAAATGCATTGAGTAGAGTCAATTTGATTTAAAAGAGTTTCAAGTAAATGTTGTAGGATTTGATGAGTTGAAAAAGATGTATAAAGATGATGTAGATTTTAAAGATGCTTATGCAGTCTATGAAAATCCAATAAGTAGAGACAAAATTCCATGGTTAGATCAAATGATTCAAGAAGGTTTATTGTTTAAAAGAAAAAAAACTATGCATTCCAAGATGTTAAATGAGGGAAAACATATTGAAGGTAAAACACAATGGTGGATTAACATGACATTTTGGACAAGATAAGACATTTTCTTAGCTAAGTACATTTTATTTCTATCCTCACGTGCATATTGATGTCAAGAAATTTGTTGAAAGATGGAGGGTTTGTCAGTATGCAAAAGGAAGAAGAAAAAATACTGGATTATATCATCCATTGCCAATTCCACACTGGTCATGGGACTCTGTAAGTACGAACTTTGTGTCAAGATTTCCAAGAACTAAATAAGGTAATGATTCAATTTATATGGTTGTTGATAGTTTCTCAAAAATGGCACACTTCATAGCTTGTAAGAATCCCAATGATGCAACTCACATTACAAATGTTTTCTTTAAAGAAGTTGTTAAGTTGCATGGAATTCCAAAAAGTATTGTTTCTAACAGAGACACAACTTTGTGGGTCATTTTTGGAGAACTTTATGGAAAACTTTAGGGACCAATCTCAACTTTAGTTCAACATACCACCCACAAACTGATGGGAAAACATAGGTGGTAAATAGAAGCTTGGGAAATATTTTGAGATGTCTAGTGAGTGAGCATTCCAAACAATGGGATCAGGTACTTTCACAAGCAGAGTTTGCATATAATGATTCACCTAATAGAAGCACGTGATTAATTCCATTTCATATTTTGTATGGAATGCATCCTAGAGGAATTTATGAGTTAAGGAATCTAGGAAAACAATAAATTAGAAGTGTTGATGATGAATACTTTGCAGTAAGTATGCAAGAATTGAAGGAAAGGGTCAAGCAACAACTACATGACAACAACATCAAGTACAAACAGAAGGAAGATTTGAAGAGAAGACAACTGGATTTTGAAGTTGGATATTTGGTCATGGAACACCTCAGAAGAGAAAGGTTTCCTAGGGGGCAGTATAAAAAATTAAAACTTAAAAATATTGGACCATGTAAAGTGTTGAGAAAATTTTCCTCAAATTCTTATGAAATAGAACTTCCGAGTAAACTTGGAATTTCTCCAATTTTTAATGTATCAGACTTGTACCCTTTTAAGGAACCGACAGATAATTTCACAGATGCACCTGGAAGTGATAGAATTCAGATTATTGATTGGGAGAAACAACTACCTATAGCATAGAAAAATAGGATTGAATATATTTTGGACCAAAAGGTAGTAAAGATGACAAGAGGCAAATAATATTTTCAGTACTTAGTCAAGTGGAAGGGACAACCACTTGAAGATGCCATGTGAATGACAACAACAAAAATATATAAGTATGGTACAAGTATTGAAGAACTACTACAACAAGCCCAAGAAAAAGAATTTTCTTCCCCAGGAGTCTGATGCAGGAGCATCTTCTACAAAAATCTAGTACTTGACCTCTAAGGTCTTAGGAACTTTATGAGAGGAAGTTGGTTTCCTCATTGTAATTGGTTTTAATCATTTTCCTAATTCATAATAGTCTAGGGTGTTCGAGAAGAAGGTATTTCTTCCATGAATGTAATAGGAGGTGGAAGAATTAGATAAATTAGGAATTATGTTTGGATTTGATCCTATCTTTTAGGGTCAGAATCGGGTTGTTTTAAGCTAAATAGAGTTTCTGTGTAATTTTTGTAATATTCGATCCTATCTCCATGGATTGGGTTGATCTGATCCTTAATGTGTTAAAATGATGATAGGTGAGGACAAAGTATGTGTGAGAGGCCTGCAACATGAGAAGTGTGAGTGTGAAAAGGTTGAGGATTCCCTTCAAAAGGTTGAGGAGACCCAGTTGGGAATCATGGCTATTGTCCCTATATTTTCATTCCTCTTCTAATAATAATTCCAGGCTTGTCGAATTTTGTGTGTTAAATTGTTTGAATTCTATTATGCTATCAATGGTGTGAGAATGAATATGTGTTACAGGTTCCAGTTCGACCTTGACATAGAGTGAAATTTGCATTGTCAAGTACTGTGATTTTTTTTGTTTAACGTGGATGAATCAACGTATCACAAGTCGCATGAAGTCGAGAAATATTCACCGTCGATCATGATAGGATCGACAGTGTTCCAATTTTAATCAAAATCATTGAATTATAAAAAGTATCGACGAAGTCAGATCCAACCATTGATCGAGAGAGGTGATCAACGGTCATTATTGCATTACGGGCCCTAACTAGAACGGAGGTTAATTTCTCCCTCCCCCCCCCCCC
>ML798020.1:854747-872078 GCA_009831015.1 Picea engelmannii | reverse complement strand
CATTTTCCTTCATGTCCAAATACCTTCATCAATCTTGCGGTCCAAAACCCATGACTAGGGTTGACATCAATGACAACAACCAATCTTCCAACAACTTCATCAGAGAAGGGGCATTATAAAAATAACTGGTGATTTGTCTTCTCATCTCCCTTACACAGGATGCACCCATTTGACCCATGTCTATTCCTTTTCTGTAAATTGTCCAATGTCACCACTTTATTATTAAAAACTAACGACATAGAAAAATTTGAATTAAGAGGGAACTTAAGTTTCCAAATTATTTTGTACCACCATTCTTGAACCCCCATGGCACCAGCTTCACTCAATACTAGATAACAAATATTTGGGTTGTATCTTCCACCTGTAGGGTTCTTCAACCAAATAAACTCATCCTCATTCTCTTTAATATTGGAATGACTCATTCTTAGATATGTTACATCATTTTACCACTCTAAAACATATTCTTTCTCTAAGGCAATCATTTATGTTGACACGCACTCTTGCCTCCAAATAGTGATAAGATTGTTGCCTCCCAATCAATTAATTGTGAAATACCCTTTGTCATGTAAAAATGAGACCATGTTTTTTGACAACCTAAATATTTCCCCACAATCAATCCATGGGTCCCATAGTGCTCCTTAACCCTTAAACATGAAACACAATCAGGTATATAGAGAACATAATTGCAAAATAATAAAAAACAAGAGACAATAAGATGAATTATGTAAGAGATACACTTTTATTATGATAATGTGAAGAAGGAAAACAATGTTCACTTGCCTCTGAAGGTGGGGAAACATTTTACTAAGTAGAGCTCCAAATACACAACACAAGACAAACATTCCATAGTCTCTTATCTCTTTAAATAGATTTTCAATAGAAATAACCTAACTACTTGTGGTCTCATCACTAATGGGTACCAAATACTTTGTGGGCCTTTTAAAGTGGGCCCTTTTACATTAAATAACTATCCACTACTATCCAATGGGCCTTATTCAAAGAGGATGGTCGCATATAATAATTAACTAAATCCTAGGTAACCTAAAGCAGGGGGGTTAGGGTAGGACCCTAACATGCCCTCCCTCTTCAAAAGATTCATTGTCCTCAAGGATGAAGATGATGAAATTGATGCAGGATTATAGCTAGTTCCCATGTTGCATCTTCAGGTGGCATTTCTTTCCACTAGATCAATATTTCACTGATCATGTGTTGTTGCAATTGACACTCTTTGGTATACAATATTTTTTCTAGTTGAAGCCAAATAGAGCCTTCTTCATCAAGTTCTGATAAGTTGGTTTGCACCTTGCACTTTGATCCCATGACCTTCTTTAGACAAGACACATGAAATATTGGATGAATCTTGGAGTGGGCTGGAATAACTAGTTTGTAGGTCACTTGTCTAATGTGTTGGATGATCTCATAGGGTCCATGGAACTTGGGTGCTAATTTCTGAGGTTTTTTTGTCTTTGAATGATGCTTGTTTACATAGTTGAAGGCAAAGAAACACCTAATCCCTTGCTGCAAAATAACATTCAGAATTTATGTTGGTCCACTTGTTGCTTCATTCTATTTTGAACCATGACCAAATTGTCCTTTAGTATACAAACAATGGCTTCTCTAGTGTGGAGTGTGAGATCCACTACCTGAATATTAGAAGCACCTGGTAAATATGAAGTGACTAACAATAGTTTTTGGCCATAAACCACTTTATATGGGGTCATTTTGATAGCTCCATGATAAGAGGTATTGTACCACCATTCTGGGAGGGGAAGCCACTATGCCCATTGGTGTGTTTTTTCAGAGTAAAATCATCTAAAATAGGTTTCGAGGCACTTGTTGACCACTTCATTTTGACCATCTATTTGGGGGTGATACATAGTTCTCATTTTTAGTTGGGTACCATGTAGTTTAAACAAATCCTACCAAAATTTTCTAGTGAAGGCAGGGTCTCGATCCAAGACAATGGAAGTGGGCATGCTATGTCACTTAAAAATATAACCAAGAAATACTTGGACAACTAAGAAGAGGGTAAATGGATGTGGTAGGGAAAAAAATGATCATATTTGGAGAGACATACGACTACCACCATGATCATGGATTTGTTGCCTACCTTCAAAAATCCAACTATAAAATCCATAGTGATGCTATCCCATATGTGTGTTGAGATTGATAGTGATTACAATGACCCTAAAATGTTTATTGTCTCCCCTTTGTTTCTATGGCAGGTATCATAGGTTACCATAAAATCTTGGATGTCCATTTTCATTCCCTCCCAAAAGAATAAGTGCTTAGTTAATTCATATGTTTTATGAAATCTAGAGTGACCTGTTGTAGGTGATGAATGAAATTCCACTAAGATTCTTTGTTTTAAGGAATAATTATTTACTAGAAAAATGTGTCATTTATATTGCAATGTATATAGTTGTCATGTATACCCTTTAGGAGGGTTGGGATTTTCCTAAAGCTTGTGAATGAGTTGAATGATAGTGTCATTTGTTAACCATTCTTGATAGGCTTCCTCAAGTCAACCTGGGACAGGTAAAGATAAGGAAAAGAGGGATCCATCCTCCTCAAAGTGTCAAGATAAGGCATCAACTATAACATTGTAATTAATATTCTTATAGATAATCTCATAATCATACCCTAGTATTTGTGTGACCCACTTGTGTTGTTTTGGTGAGGATAACCTTTATTCAAGAAAGTACTTTAGACTATGATGGTCAGTCTTGATTTAGAAATGTCACCCTATGAGGTATGGACGTAGGGTCTCTATCTCATGTAAGATGGCCATCATCTCTTTCTCATATGTGGATTTACCTAAATTGAAGTCATATAACTACTTACTAGTGAATTCCAAAGGGTGCCCTTCTTGCATCAATGTTTCTCCAAGACCTATACCCAAGGCATCACATTCTAGGACAAAAGTATTATTAAAATATGGCATTGACAATATTGGAGTCATGCACACGGAATCCTTTAAAGTTGAGAAAGAATGTTCAATGACCTCATTCCAAACAAAGGCACTCTTTTTTAGTAGCGAGGTTAAGAGAGCAACAATTTTTCTAGAATTTTTTATGAACTTCCTATAGTAGCCTGTAAGTCCTAAGAATCCATGTAGGCTCTTTAGGGTTTTGGGATGGGGCCAATATTGCATAAATGGAACTTTCTTGGGATGATCTCATACTCCCTCTTGAGTGTAACATCCCCAGTATTAATCCCCGCAAATTATAATTTAATTGTGCAAAATCGATTTAGGTTGGTGAGATGCTGTGTCTCAGGCTAGAGAGCAATATATTGATCAATATGGCCAAGGGTCGAGCTATGTAATTTGTATAATGAATTATTAATAATTACACATTGCTAGTTGCGATACGAGAGGGATGATAATGATGGGAGACTATGATTCCACAAGAGAGGGGGATAAAGGGGATTCCAAGGGGAAACCCATGTTGTTTTCCTAAGTTAATGTATCATTACCATCTAATCCTCCATTTGACTTATTAGACACTCAATCATTGAATTCATGTAAGAGGTTGGGTGCGTGAGTCAACTCACCTGGTTATGATATCATGGGTTGAATACAAACAAGCATGGAAGAAGTGTGAGAGTCAATATATACTTTTGGGGAAGTGTTAGAGTCAAGCAAGCGTGGGAGAAGAAGGAAATTTGAGTAGGAATAGGGGACAATTGTACATGTTTATTTTTAGGCAGCAAGGGAGGGGTTGGGTGATAGGAAGAGAAAAAACCATGCTAGCCATGGAAAGACAGCTTGTTGGGTTGATTTTAATGCTAAGAAAGAAGGTTGTATGCTTGTATTTGACATTTCCCATGGAGGAAATTGCTCAAGAGCCTTGAGAAGGATATTGTGAACACTCCTAGAGAAACTGAGAGTTCATGGAGTCCCCAAATATGAGATTCCTGGTGAATCAAGTGCATTGGAATCCTGGAGGGAAATGGGAAGGCCTGAGGGGCAGTGTGGCAGAGAAGGGGGATCCCATTCCTTGGGTTGTGCTAGTTGAAAGGAAGAGAGATGGTGGATTGGAACTATTGTTGGAGTAGAAACTTAGTATTAGGTTGTTATTGGAGTAGAACCTAGGTATTGGGTTGTATTTGTGTTTTAAATATGTTTTCAGTTGCATGAGAAAAATTATGGGTCTGTCGCCCCTTAGTTTATTTTATATGCATGGGGAAATTTTAATTCTATCTTTAGTAGGCTCGGTATGTTACAATTTTGGTATCAGAGAAAATTGCGTTCTTGTTGGTAATGGGTACATTACAATTTGGTATAAGAGCAAATTTTGTTCTTTCCAGTAATGGGTACATTACATTTACTTACAATGCGGCCCAACTATTCAATCTTTGAAGCCCCAAAAGCACATTTGGAGTGTTTTACAAATAGTTGGTGGTTGTGTAGGAGTCTCAAAGCTATATCAACATGATCTATGTGGTATTCMCATGTTTTKTTGGAGATCAAAATATCATCAAAGAATATTAGCTACATAAAATTGTGTAGGAATGTTCGAAAGGTCTTATCCATGAGGCTCTAGAATGTTGATGGAGCATTGTAAAGGCTAAAAGGAATCACTAAAAACTSATAATGACCTTCATGTGTATGAAAAGTGATCGTAGGGATGTCTGCCTCTTTCATATTGATCTAGTRGTATTGTAATACCCATGTTTCCCCCAGCTTGTAAATATAACTATAACTTATCAAAAGACTGTGGAAAACTAAATATGTGTGAATGTTGGATTTGATGAGCCTTTTTGTTATAAAAGGTAATGTATGTATTTATGTTATTAATTAAAATGGATAATGTTGCATAATTCTTGATGGGGGGGTTGCCAAGGTAGATCGTGATGCTATGAGAGAGATGGTGAGGGGAACCATAAATGGTTGAGATGACCCCCACCAGATGAGTACCTTACAGGATTTAAATTTCTTAGACCCGGAAATAAGTTTCCAGTCAGGCTGGTAGTTGGGAAGCCATCCTCAAGAGTTAATGAGGATATGGGCAGAGTACCCATCTGAAATAATTTCTGACATGACCACGAGATGGGGATTCAGACCCACACAATCTTGTTGAGGAAGGAAAGAAAAGAAAGGAACTCGTGGGAAGAGAAGATTGTGCATGAGAGAGAGAGGAGCGCATGCAGCTCTCTGGGTCATAAGAGAACTAAAAAATAAACAAGATCGTTTTGGGTGCAAGAATTTGTTGGCAACGATTTCAATCCAAGATGATAAACGGGGTTGGAGAGAAGACGAGTGATTGTGGAAGTACTCATTACAGACCCCCTTGCTTGGTAGAGAGAAAAAAAAAATCCAAGTTCTTGTGGGAGGAGGAGAGTAACCTTCGTCCCTAACTATCGCTAAACAAGAAGAAAGAGTATCTCTCCAAGCATCATGGTCTAGCTAGGGGTGGCCAACGATAATTTCATTCAGGAGTGGTTGTGCCTGCGGTTGGGCGGAAACAAGCACCCCTCTAAGAAGTTGCTTCACGATTCTGGTTTTCTTGATAAGTATTCTCTAATCCTGTGTACTAGAGTTGAAATAATGATTTAATGGTTATGTTTATGACTATGGTTTGTACTGCTTGATTTATATTAGAAATGATTATTATTCTTCTATAAATCCCTGCCCTTGAATGGATTTTTATTTACCTCTGTGTAGCCGCAAGAGAACTGTTAGACGTGGGTCTTTGAATAAATTTAAGAATAAGTTTATAATCTCTGGATTGGTTGGAAAATCCTTAGGGAAATTTTTCCCAAGGATGGACTTTGTAATGCAAGAGTCAAGATGGGTTTATCATATCAGTCATGTCGACCTCTCGAATTTACCTTCGCAGGATTACTAAATTCAAACTCTGTGGAGGGAGAGTGCCTCCTTCAAACCATCCGCCTGTGTGACCGAAGGCTCATGTCCATGGCCCTAACCAAATAATGGCTAAGAGTAGAGCGTGCAACCTCGAGTCTTGTCAAAGAATCCATATGACCAAGACCTTGGAACCCTTTGCTAGATCTGAAAGGAGCTAAGCTATCTTTGGCTTCGGAACTCTGGGATGCTATGATGTTACAACCTCCAAAACCAACCGAATCCAATCAGTTGGTTCGGTTACCAATGAGGTTGACTGACATCTGGCAGTATCCCTAACCCTGACCATGGGATTTGTCCCATATTTAAACCATGACTCACTTATTAGTCGTGAAGTAACGCGAGTCGTAGATCCGAGGGTATTCATAAGCCTCCTTGACCATTGGATCTATGTCACAGTCAGTCCGACGTTGACCACTCCGGGAGTAAAGGAGTGTTAAGCAGGAGAAACCCCTGAACGTCAAACTCACGAAGTGATGAGGACCATTGATCCGAGGATCATTCGGGATCTCCTCTTACCATTTGATGTAGACCATGGTCATCCCAACATTGACCACTCTGGGAGTAACAAGGAAACCACATAGTGGATCCCCCGAACATCGAATTTGTGAAGCAACGGAGGCCATATATCTATGGACCTACGTGGACACATCTCAATAGTGAGATCTAAGGGGAGTTGGAAGGATGTCAGTTCAGAGTGACATGACACGCTGATGTCACCCAGGGTGACGTCGACCTACATTCGATGTGCCACATGTCACCTTGATTTGTTCTTTTCGCTGACCCTATGTGCCCATTAGAATGTGACACATGTTCCCACTGATGGGGCCACGTCTCATCTTTTCCTTGTCGCGTGTCACCCCCTGGAACATATTTTCTTGGCCTATTAGCGGGTGGAGTACTCGGGACCTACCTAGCCTTGCCTTCGCCTTTAATACGACATCACGCGTAAGGGTGGACCCTTCGAGAGTCAAGGACTTCGGAACTCTGTAGGTTTGGGTTGTACTATCTTAGATAAGCCAAAAGGGTTGAAGGTTGGAGCCACGTGATAAGATTTCAGGATCATTCGAAAGTTCAGGATTTTGAGACTCCAGAGGATATACGCATGGAAGGAAAAAGGGGCGTTCATCGTCGAACGTCGAATTTCCTTTAATCTTATGTGTTAAACGAGGATGAAGTTTCATCGTTGGATTTGGAGGTGGATGGACTTCCACCATAGATGCAAGAGTGTTGGGGAATCTCCAGGACTTTGGGGAACTTGGGATGGTACTACTGAGACGGGCCTACGTGGGCGCCACATGGCCCTTGATTAATAACGCCCGAAGAGTTTTGGGAAGGGAGTATCCCCCAATACTGAGCTCGGATTTGAGCAGGGTAGCAGTTGTTAGATAGCTCTTGATGAGCAAAAGAGGATGAAGATACCAAGGGAAATGATTCAAGACAAATAAGGAAAGAAGAATTTTGATGCCCCATCACTAAAAAGGGCACTTAGGGGTCGGATGTGTTACAAATTGGTATCAGAGAAGACAACAACACTTGGCCTGCTTGGGCTCATGAACGAGTCATTTAAAAATATTGTTAGAGAAAGTTTAAGGGTAACACCCTACCTTACCCCTTTCATAAGAGACATATTTAAACCATTGTTGAAGAGAGGAATGAGACTTTTTGTTGTTGTTATATGTTTTGAAATCTCGAACTGTGTGATTAGTATTTCATAAACTAGTAAGATAATTAACTAACAAAGAATGTTTTATCATCACTCAAGCGGTCAGCGGATAACAAGAAAACTACAACATGCAGGATGGTGACACACCATGAATTTGGGGAAGGCTCCCACAATAGAGAGGAAGAATCTGATGAGAGGAGGGTGGTGTAAACCCCTCCATATTTGGTTGAAACCGTAAGAAGCCTCATGGTAGAATTACATAGTTGTAAGGCTAACAATGAAAGGCTGATAAAAAAACAGGAAAAGAAAACTGAAATTAACGTAGTCTTACTGCAAATCCTATCAGATATACAAAGACAACTGCAACATGGACCAACAGCTAGTCACGTGGACATATATCATACTAATAAAACTCAAAGTCCACCTGAGATACAAAAGCATGGTCCTGAAATTGGCCACACGAAGAACACCTCAAAGAAGGCCCAGCATGGATCCAAGAGACATTCAACAGAAGAATCCTCTATTGAGGAAACTGACAACTCCAAGGAATCATCTAGTAGAAAAACTAGTCCACATTCCTATAGGAGAATAAAGAAGAGGAAACATTCCAAGAGCCATGATCCTAAAGAGTTTAAGAAAGAAAAACCACCCACTTTCGATGGAGAAATTAAGAAGAAAGGAGAAGTGGAAGATTGGATACTAGGCTTGAAGAAGTACTTCAAAGTCCATGATTACTCTAAAAACTTAAAGGCTCGAATAGCCATTTTCAACTTTAATGGAAAGGCCTCCATTTGGCGAACCTTAGGAATGTGAAGGGAATCCATGAGAAGGACTTGTCATGGAAAAAATTTGAGAAATACTTCAAGAAGAAGTATCTATCATATAAATACTTTGATGGGAAGACCAAGGAGTTCTATGAACTCAAGTTGGGACAACTCACAATAGATGAATATATCAACAAATTTATTGAGTTGATAAGGTATGTTCCCTACATAAATGATGAAAAGGAAAAGATGCAACGATTCATTAGTGGACTGCCTCAGACCTTCGGGGACATAATTGAATTTGATGAGCCAAAGACCTTAGAAGATACTATCTGGAAGGCAAGGTATTGCTATGAGCAATTCAAGAATAAGACAAAACCTTAAGAGGACTGGAAGAAGAAAAATAATTTAGGATTCAAGAAGAATGGGTTTAAATCCTCAAGATTTAAGAACCATGGGAAAATTTCTAAGATGAGCCTTCCTACTAGAAGTGTATATCAACATTCCCTCTGAGAGTGGTAATAAACCCTTTGGAACAACCCTAGGTAAGACTGATAACACAAAAAGAGAACCCTTGAAATGTTGGGGTTGTGGAGAAGAACGTTTGTTGAGGGACTGTCTACATAGACAACAGAACAATAGAAGGATCTACAATATCCAAGAGGCTAACACAGTCAATGATGTGGCTAGGAGAATACCACAAATTTATGCAGCCTTGGATAATAGACAAGTCGGCCACCAAGCTTCAGTGGTGGAGATGGAAGGTATGATTTCCAACCAACTAGTTTCCATTTTAATTGACCCTGGTTCTAATCTAATTTATGTTTCCCATCAAACCATTGAGAAATGAAAATTGCGGCAAGTAAAACATGCTAAATCATGGCTACTACAACTAGCCATTGGAACCAAAATAAAGGTAACATAGGTCATATCAACATGTCAATTCATTATGAATGGATTACCCACCCAAGCCACCTTAAACATGCTCCCTTTAGGATATTATAACCTGATGATTGACATGGACTGGTTGGATTCCCATAAAACCAAGTTAGATTGTTACAATAATAATTTGGAGTGTGAAGATGCAGAAGGGAGAAAAATAACCCTACAAGGGATTCAAAATCATGTCTCAGTGAGACAAATATCATCCCTTCAAGTGAAGAAGTATTACAGAAAAGGATGTCCTTTGTATGCAATACAAGTGTTGAACTCTGTTGAGGCCAATAAACCAAGCCTAGAAGACCATCCCATAATAATAGAATATAACTATGTGTTTCCAAAAGAAGTACCAGGTCTACCTCCAAGAAGAGATATTGACTTTTCAATAGAGCTTGTACCTGGAGCGGTGCCAGTGTCTAGAACACCCTATAGAATGAGTACACCAGAACTAGTTGAGCTCAAAATATATTTAAAGGAGATGTTGGACAAAGGCTACATCCGACCTAGTGTGTCCCCATGGGGAGAACCAACCTTGTTTGTGAAAAATAAGGATGGGACCCTCAGGTTGTGCATAAACTATAGACAACTCAATAAGATGACCATTAACAATAATTATCCTTTGCCAAGGATCGATGACTTGTTTGACCAATTAAGGGGTGCTACAATTTTCTCCAAGATTGACTTGAGGTCTGGATACCATCAAGTATGAATTAAGGATGAATACATCCACAAAACATCCTTTAGGACAATATATGGGCACTATGAATTTTTGGTGGTGCCATTTGGGCTTACCAACACACCAACCATTTTCATGTGCTTAATGAATAATGTACTCAGTAAGTTCTTGGATAAATTTGTGTTGGTTTTCATTGATGATATCCTAATCTATTATAAGAGTAGAGAATATCATGAAGAACATCTCAAGTTGGTACTTCAAGTGCTAAGAGAGCATCAACTCTATGCTAAGTTTAATAAGTGTGACTTCTTCCAAAGATGAGTCCATTACTTAGGCCATGTTATTTCTGAAGAAGGAGTGGAAGTTGATCCTAACAAGATCAAATCCATTATGGATTGGCCTACCCCAATGGACATATCTCATATTAGATCCTTTATGGTCATAGCAGGATACTATAGAAGGTTGATAAAGGGATTTTCCAAGATCGGTTTCCCAATCACCTCCCTTCAGAAAAAAGAAGTTAAATTCACTTGGACATCAAAATGTGAAGAGAGATTCCAAGATCTGAAATACCTTCTAACCAATGCACATGTGTTGAAGATTGCAAGCCCAAACATGAACTTCCTTATGTGTACAAATTCCTGCAATGAAGGGCTCAGAGGAGTCCTTATGCAATAAGGACATGTGAATTGCTACGAATCCAAAAAAATGAATGAGCATGAAATCAATTATGTGACCCACGATTTGAAGTTGGTTGCCATAGTACAAGCTTTAAAAATGTGGAGGCATTACCTCCTAGGTAGAATATTTTTTCTTATGACAGACCATAGTGGGTTGAGATATATGTTTGATCAACCAAAACTCAATGCTAGACAAGCGAGATGCATGGATCTCCTTAGTGAGTTTGATTTTGAAATCAAACATATCAAAGGAAAACAAAATAGGGTGGTTGACGCCCTTAGTAGAAGTATGAAAGTGATTCACTTGGAAATTGTAAGAACATGTGAAACGAATGTCATGGAGAGAGCCAAAAGTGCAAAAGAAACAGATGCAGTTTTCAAGATTGTGAAATCATACTTAGAGAAAGATCCCATAGGGATGAAGTATGAGGGTTATCAGATGTTGAATGATGGCCTGCTAAATTACAAATGTAGGTTGTATATTCCAAATTGTGATGACTTGAAGAGGTTCATAATGGATGAACTACACAAAAGACCATATATTGGTCATCCTAGTTATCATAAAATGATCACAACCACTAGGAAATTATTTTGTTGGCCCGGACTGAAAAAGGACATAGTTGATTACCTAGCTAAATGTATATAATGTCAATAGGTTAAGACATAGCACCAACATCCAGCAAGGTTGTTGCAGCCCCTACCAATACCATAATGGAAATGGGAGACCATATCCATGGATTTCATCACAGGGTTACCATAATCAACCAAACATAATGACGCCATCATGGTAGTTGTGGACAAATTGAGCAAGGTTGCTCACTTTATTCCCATCAAATCAACTTGCAAGGCAATATATATTGCCAGTATTTTCATGAAGGAAATATTTAGATTGCATGGCATGCCTAAGGAAATCATATCCGACAGAGATACAAAATTTACTTCAAACTTTTGGAAATCTTTGCTTGTTGTTTTTGAAACTATATTGATATTTAGTACAGCCTATCACCCTCGGACTGATGGGCATACAGAGAGGGTAAACCAAGTATTAGAGGAAATGTTAAGGATGCATGTAATGCATCATCCCAAGAAGTGATAAGACTACCTACCACTAGTGGAGTTTTCTTATAACAATGGCTATCAAGAGTCATTGAAGATGAGCCATTTTGAGGCCCTCTATGGTGGACAATGCAAGATTCCAATCAGATGGAATAACCCAATAGACAGGATTACGATCGGGCCAGATATGCTAAAGGAAATCGAACAACAAGTAATTCAAATAAAACAGAATCTGAAAATAGCTCAAGATAGACAAAAAAGCTATGCAGTTAAGAAAAGGACTCCTAGAGAGTTCAAAGCAGGGGATCATGTGAATCTCCGAGTTAGGCCCAAGAAAATTTCCTTGAGAATGGTAGCGTGTGCCAAGATGGCACTTTGGTCTTGTGTACCCTTTGAAATTTTGGATAAAGTGGGACCTGTAGCATATAGACTAGCACTTCCTCCCACAGTGAAGGCACATAATGTTTTCCATGTTTCGTTACTGAAGAAATGTGTGCATGATTCTAGTCATATAATTGATTGGTATGTGATTTAGGTAGAACTAGAGGGAGAATTCCTACTAGAACCACAATGCATAATAGACAGGAAGTAAATCCCACTCAGAAACAGAACCATTTCACAAGTCAAGGTGCAGTGGAAACACTTTGGTCTAGATGAAGCTGCATGGGAAATGGAGGATTCCACGAAACATGCATACCAATTTTTGTTTACTTCTGTACATACAGAGCACATCGGCAGGTAGAACATAGAGGACGATGTTCCTTTAAGGGGGAGGGGATTGTAATACCCTTGTTACCCCCAGCATGTAAATATAACCATAACTTGCCAAAAGACTATGGCAGACTGAATATGTGTGAATGTTGGATTTGATGAACCTTTTTGTTATAAAAGGTAATGTATGTATTTATGTTATTAATTAAAATGGATAGTGTTGCATAATTTTTGAAGGGGGGGTTTGCGAAGGTAGATCATGATGCTATGAGAGAGATAATGATGGGAACCAGAAATGGTTGAGATGACCCCCACCGGACCAATACCTCACGGGATTTAAATTTCTTAGACCCAGAACAATCCTCTAACCCAGAAATAAGTTGCCAGTCAGGTTGGTAGTTAGGAAGTCCTCCTCAAGAGTTAATGAGGAGATGGGTAGAGTACCCATTTGAAAGACTTCCTGACCTGACCACGAGCTGGGGATTCAGACCCACGCAATCTTGTTAAGGAAGGCAAGAAAAGAAAGGAACTCGTGGGCAGAGAGGATTGCACGAGAGAGAGAGGAGTGCATGTGGCTCTCTGGTTCATAAGAGAACTGAAAATAAACAAGCTCTTTCTAGGTGCAAGAAGCTATTGGAAACGTTTTCATTCCAATCCAATAAACGTGGTTGCAGAGAAGACAAGTGACTGTAGAAGTACTCACTGCAGACCCCCTTTCTTGGTAGAGAGAAAATTGGTTTGCCAAGTTCATGTGGGAGGAGGAGAGTAACCTCTGTCCCTGACTATCGTTGAACAAGAAGAAAGAGTCTATATTCGAGCATCATGGTCTATATAGGGGGTGGTCAATGATAAATCCATTCAAGAGTGGTTGTGCCTACAGTTGGGTGGAAACAGGCACCCCTCTTAGTAGTTGCCTCACAATTCTGGTTTTATTGATAAGTATTCTTTGATCCTATGTACTAGAGTTGAAATAATGATTAAATGGATGTGTCTATGACTAAGTTTTGTACTGCTTAATTTATATTAGAAATTATTATTATTCTTTTGTAAATCCTTGCCCTTGAATGGATTTTTATCAACCTTTGCATAGCCGCAAGAGAACTGCTAGATGTGGGTCTATGAATAAATTTAAGAATAAGTTTACGATCTCTGGATTGGTTGGAAAATCCTTAGGGGATTTTTTCCCAAGGATGGACTTTGTAACGCAAGAATCGGGATGGGTTTAGCTGAAATATGTCAGTCCTGACGACCTCTCGAATTTACCTTCGTGGGATTACTAAATTCAAACTCTGTGGAGGGAGGGCGCCTCCTTCAAACCATCTGTATGTGTGATTGAGGGCTCATGTCCATGGCCCTAACCAAATAATGGCTAAGAGTAGAGCGTGAAACCTTGAGGATTTTCAGAGAATCTATATGACCAAGACCTGGGAACCCTTCACTAGATCCGAAAGGAGCTAAGCTATCTTTGGCTTCAGAACTCTAGGAGTTCGGAGCTCCAGGATGCTATGACCTTACAACTTCCAAAACCAATGGAAGGAATCCTGCTGGTTTGTTTACCAGCTAGGTTGACTGACATTTGGCGGTCTCCCTAACCGTGACCGTGGGATTTGTCCCACCGTTAAACCCTGACTCACTCATCGGTCGTGAAGTAACGCGATCTGTAGATCCGAGAGTATTCAAAAGCCTCCCTAACCATTGGATCTACGTTGTGGTCAGTCCGACGTTGACCACTCCGGGAGTAAAGGATTGTTAAGCGGGATAAACCCCCAAACGTCGAACTCGCGAAGTGACTAGGACCATTGATCTGAGGATCATTCAGGATCTCCTCTGTCCATTGGATCTATACCTTGGTCAACGTGATGCTGACCACTCCGAGAGTAACAAGGAAACCACATAGGGAATCCCCCGAATGCCGAAGTTGCGAAGCAATGAAGGCCGTAGATCTATGGAACTACATGGACACATCTCGACCATGAGATCTATGTGGTGTTGGAAGAATGTCAGTCCGGAGTGATGTGACATGCTCACGTCACCCAGGGTTACATGGACCCACGTTCAACTTGCCACGTGTCACCTTGATTTATGCTTTTCACTGGCCCTATGTGACCATTAGAACATGACACGTTACCCACTGATGGGGCCACATGTCATCTCTACCTTGTTGTGTGTCACTCCCTTGGCACATATTCGCTTGGCCTATTAGCGGGTGGAGTAATCAGAACCCACATGTCCTTGTCTATGCATTTAATACGCCATCACGCGTAAGGGTGGACCCTTCGAGAGTCCAGAACTTCGGAACTCCGAAGGTTTGGGGTGTAGAATCTTAAATAAGCCGAAAGGGTCGAAGGTCGGAGCCACGTGGAAATATTTCAGGATCCTTCGGGAGTTCGGGATTTTAGGATTTCGAAGGATATGCACGTGGAAGGAAAAATGGGCATTCAACGTCGAACTCCAAATTTCCCTTAAGATTATGTGTTAAACAAGGATGAAGTTTTGTCGTTGTATTTGGCGGTGGATGGACTTCCACCATAGATGCAGGAGTGTTGGGGAATCTTCGAGACTTCGAGGAACTTGGGGTGGTACAAATGAGATGAGCCTACGTGAGTGCCACATGGCCCTTGACTAATAACACCCAAAGAGTTTTGGGAAGGAAGTATCCCCCAATCCTAATCTCGTATTTGAGCAAGGTAGCAGTTGTTAGATAGCTCTTGATGAGAAGAAGAGGATGGAGATCCCAGGGGAAAGGATTCGAGACAAATAAGGAAAGTGGAATTTTGATGCCCCATCCCTAAAAAGGGTACTTAGGGGTCGGGTGTGTTATAGGTATCCAGAACAAAGGGAAAGTTTAGTGAAAAACTTGGTTCCATGAAGTTCATCCAAGAGGTCATCAATAACTAGGATAGGAAATTTTTCCTTGATGGTCAACTTATTGAGAGCCTGAAAATTAGGACACATGAGCCAAGTACCTTCCTTCTTTAATACCATGAACATTGGTGATGAGTAAGGGCTAGTACTAGAACATATGACTCCCACCTCTAACAATTCCTAAATGATCTTTTCAATTTATTTTTTTGTGCAAAAGGGTATCGATATGGATGTACATTAGGTGGTTAAGTACCAGGAGTAAGGGGAATACCATGGTCATGCTCCCCATGTGAAGATGGTAAACCTTGTGGCATTTAAAATACATGTTGATGCTTAGAGAGTACCAACTACAAATAATGGTGAATCTCTTGTGGTGTGGTGTTGATTACTTGTATGACATTGAACTATGAAATAACACCCTAGTGGCCTTTATTCAACCACTTCTCCATACAATGAGAGGTGACAATTTCAGGGAAACCAGATGTAAGCCCCTTAAGGGTATGTTTTTTCCCTTCTTGCATGAAGCTCATGTATAATTCTTTGAAATCCATGGTGTCTAGTCCCAAAGTGCGTAACTATTAAGCCCCAAGAACTATTTCATAAAAACCCATTTCAATTGCAAACATGTGAGTTTTGAGATGATACTCACAAATTTATGGTTTCACATTTTCACATCACCCTCCACATCCCATTGTACCACCATTGGCAATCATAAATTGAAAATTAGATATGGGACATACATAACAATTGGTTACTTGTGCCACTCTACTATGGATAAAATTGTGGGTGTTACCACAATCAATCAACACAATCAATTTGCTATCATTGATGTATCCAAACAATTTCAAGGTTTGGGGTGCAGAGAAACTTGATAAGGCATTGAGAGAAATTTTGGGTTCCTCACAAGGAGTTCCCTTGTCGTCCCAATCCCAAGTTTCCTTGTGCAGAGGTTCAATAATCATAGGGAGAGATACCACTCATAATCTTACTAGTTAGACTTAATCACCATTGGCTCTGGTAGTTGTTTGATCAACTGTCAACAAGACTGGAATTCAAAGAATTTTCCATCAAGTCTAAAGGAGGTGCATCAACCGCATTTCCAGTGTGGGGATGATTTGATTGTGACAAGGTTAATTCTCCCACTTGGTTCATAGCTTGGGGCATATTTCTGAAGCCCATCGAGTTTCTCTGACAGTATTTACCAATATCCTCCCCATGCGAGCCTTGAAATCCAAGCTGGGGTGAAGATATTTTTGCTACCATTTTAAATTTAGAGATGGTCAAATCATCAACCTATCGACCAGGCTAACCCCGAGCTAGCACTCTAGAAATTTCAATGTTTTTGTTTACCATGTGCTCAGGTCTTGTCATAACGACATCAGGAAGGAGAGGATCGAGGGTGCCATGGATTCCCATCGAGTCAGACCATATCAATTGGTCCCCTAATGGGTCATAAGAGTAATCAACCAATTCATCTTCCATTTAACCAGAGTGGAGGTATCGTACATCTAAATGTACAATGATGAAACCCCCATGAGCAATGATTTCTTCTTCCACCAACATTTCTCTTTAGTAGAATTAGAAGCATTTCTCTTAACAAACCAGAGGAATCCTTCAATTGGACAACAAGTATGACTTTTCTTCTTTCTGACTGGTTGAAATGGAACAATTTCAAGCATTTTTAGCAATGTATCTTTGAATACAAGGATAACCCAAGGTTTCAACTTGTTGAAATATAACTATTTCAAGCATTTTTAGAAGCATATCTTTGAGTACAAGGTTGATATAGGGTTTCAACTAGTTGAAGTAGAATTTATTCAAGCAATTTTAGTAATGGATCAATGAGTACAAGGATGAAATAAGGTTTCAACTAGTTGAAGTAGGACCCTATTGTCATTTACATCCACCACCATAGTTCCCATTCAAATCAAGCACCTAAAAAATACAGTTGCTTCATGATCCACGGAAACAACTATGACTGATACAGATGATATTGATTTCCTCAATAAAATCAATCGTTCTGATCAATGCTAAACCCTACGCCTTGCACTCACAAACTCGAATCAAAGATCCATTATAATATATATTAATAATTAATTAATATC
>ML798020.1:842456-854074 GCA_009831015.1 Picea engelmannii | reverse complement strand
TTCGCTGGTAATAGGAAGCAAAGGCATTTTAGCTCAGCGTGTTCCAGACATGGATCCGAAAGGCCAAACCCCCCTCACGCCTAAGGAGCGATTAGAATGGGTCAGGGGCGAGCTGGAGAGCCTTCGGGCCTACACCAACCAGACGAAGTGGGACAATTTGAAGATGGAAATGGAGGACCTCAAAGACGAGCTCACGGATGAGCTGCACGCCGGTTTGAAGGATTCCGCTAACCTCATGGGCAATCTAGGGCAACGTCTCAGCGATTTGGAGCAGAAGGTGGAGGCTCTCACCAATGCATTCAGCAAGATAGCTGAAGCCTCGACTGAAGCTACCTCGAGCACCGGGAAAAGAGGAAAGCGCTAAGCATGCGGCTCCATTCTCAGTTAGCGAAAACCAGACCAGAATTTTGAATGTTTGTCTCCTCTAGTTTTAATAGTTTGTATTTAGCACAGTTATCTGGCTGGCGAATGAACTACAGAGCGGTAGCTCTGATCGAATATGTACGGGTTTGGCAGCCCTCTCTGCCTTAATATAAATAAAATCCCATACTCGTTTCCGTTAAAAAAAAAACAATATATTACTCTCTTGCATTGTTTTTATGTATTCAGACTTCCGCATTGTTTTCATTTATTTACACTTCGACAGGTATTTGCTACCATGTAGCCTTGTTAGTCATGTCAAAGCATGGATTATACTTTTGGATTATACTTTTCATTTTCATTTTCATTTATAAGTCAAAACCGTTTAATGTCTTTTCATAATATTTAACTTCTTATTAGTCATGCCAAAGCATGGATTATACTTTTGGATTATACTTTTCATTTTCATTTATAAGTCAAAACCTTTTGAGTTTGCATTAGTTCATTTTCATACTACAAATTTTTATAAAGTTTTTCAATATTTTTAAAAACAATTTATTAAATTGATTGATTTTTTGAAAATAAAAAATAATTTTGAAATTTTTTAAATTCTATTTAAAGATTATTTATGGGACATAAATATCTAATGAAGTGACTTTATTAGTCCCTATCAGAGCGGGACTATAGCAATGAGTTTGTTATTGATTTGACATTAATTTGCTTTATATTTTAAATTTATTTGTAAAATGTAATGTTTAACTTAAAAAAATAAATATATTTTTTTGATATAGTAAAAATATTTATTTTTCTCATCTTTATTTGGTTAATATATTTCAAGTCTTATTGTTGCCTTCGGGTATTTCAATATTTAAAATTAATTACATAATCAATAAGAGCAGAGTGTACAACATATATAGCACTTATTACACCACCACAATAAAAATATTTTTTTAAATTTACATTTCCCAATATAAAAGAAGAAATGAATAGTGATATTGATGTTTTGGATGTGTCATGTCATAACATATTAAAATATTATATAAATTAAAATATATATTATATAATATATATATGTTAACCCATAATATATTATATATATATATATATATATATATATATATATATATATATATTAAAATATATATTATAAAATGTGAAATGTTTATTTTTATTTTTTAAATAAGATTTGTATTTGGTTGGCTTAGTTTAACTAGAAGGAATTCAGGTTAATCCCAAAACTATATGGCAGCTACATTAAAGTAAAATCATGGTAAGATATTTTGTCCAGTACTGGTTATGACAAATCTATAAACTATGTGTCATCATGGAGCAATAAGGCTTTCTCCATCCCTTGTGAGTCTATGTCGAATTCTTTTAAGAAGTTGATTTCTTTTAAGATTATGAAACTATCATCTTCATTTCCAAATTTACTTAACAAAGACTAAGCTGCCATGCAACTCTTATTTTTAAAACATACAAAATAAATTCAAAAACATTTAATATTAAATTTTCTAAAAGTGCCATGTGGCAACCTTCACATGCCATTATTGACTTTTGTTTACTAAAATAAAGTGATTCTCGTTTATTTAATTTAGATGTGACCATATATATATATATATATAATGACTTGACAAATTCTATAGATTCTTTTAATGTTTATCCATTACTATATTCAACTGAGGACTTATTTACTTTCCCAGGTTTAAATTTATATTTGGCAGGGATTAGCCACTTTTTGTCATATTCCCCGGTTTATTCTTAGTGTCGAGTTCATATTCTTTATTTACTCGTCACCATATTACTCTACATAGTTTAGTTTGAATGGTCTATGTGATTAAAAATTAAACATAATGTTCATCATTTATTTGATGAGACATAATTTAATGAACTATTATATATTCTTATATTTTATATTGTATTATACACATCTTTATGTACTTTATACTTTATTAGAAGTTTCTTTATTGTACTTTAATGGATACTTAATCAACACAACAAGTTTGTTTACATGTTTCTTCTTTTTAGAAGTTTCTTTATTGTACTTTAATGGATACTTAGTCAACACAACTAATAGATCTAGCACAATTGTGCATTCTTATACATAATTATATATTCTAGAAGTTTCTTTATTGTACTTTAATGGATACTTAGTCAACACAACTAATAGATTTAGCACAATTGTGCATTTTTATACATAATTATATATAAGAATATATGTAATTTTTGAGGATCATACTTGTATAATTATGTTTATTCTCTTGTTTGTTTGTGTTTGAGTTTTTTTTATTGTTGACATAGTATCATATCTCCATCAAATTAGACATTTAGATATATATGACCGAGTGTCCATTTCAAGTGTTTTTCTCCATTCTATCACCCAACCCTAGGGATTAAGAGAATCCATGCCATTATTGCTTAATGAAATAGTTGGAGTGAAAATGCCAACGTGAAATATGAATGAACATTGTGATAGATATAAGATAAAATCCTTGATAAGATGTATATATTGAAAAAGTGTTGAGCAAGGAAGAGATATGATACAAAATCAAAGTAGATAGATTCTGTTTTTTTAATTCATTGATTCTCATGGCTTAGGCTTAGGATGGATAAATAACTCTAACTATGTATTAAGCTTCAACTCGATTTTCTAATACTCCAATTTTGAGTCCCCAAATTAATAATGTATTTTGTTTATTTGATAAAAGGCTAGAGTGCATGAATAGTTAAAAAGGGGTCGGAGTGCCTAAGAAATGTAATATTTTGAACATTGCAAATAATAAAATACATTGTTGGCTACAAGACGAACAAGGACAAGAGTTATAGGGGGATATGATTCCACGAGAGAGGTGGCTAAAGGGGACAAGTCTTTTATTATTATTTTATTCACCATCTTGGTTTTAATTGAGAAAAGCAGTTACATGAGCTTCTTGGGATGAAGGCCATGTGGTTCTTGATTCCATGTAATTATATAAACCTCTCTTGTGGTTTGTTTGAGGGTTCTTATCCATTTTTCAATCTATCATTTAATTCATTCGTTCTGGTTCTTGATGGGGACGTGGGAACAAACTATTGAATAAAGAAGTCATTGTTTTGTTGGTTGTAGTAATTGTTGGTGTATTCCAGCCATAAAATGGTGCTTGTATGTCTGAGATGCATTGACACATCATAAACTTTGTTCACAACTGTGAGTCTTGAGAGTCCCAACATGGAGATTCTAGACCATATGCATTTGATCCCTAGAAAGAAGTGGACAACCCAAGGGAGTACGTGACAGTGAAAGGGGTTCATTTTCTTTGGTTTGTGTAGGTTGGAGAGAAGAGAGCTGGTGTACTTTGGATTGTGCAAGTGTGTTGAGAAAACTTTGAGAGCTTGAGCGTTGACTAGTTTGGGAAGCTGAGTGTCGCTCTAGAACCCGTCCTTGTGGATTCATAGCCCTGGCTCGGGGATGACCTGTTGTTGAGACTTGGAACACCTACGTTTAAGGTTGGGTGGAACGTCATTGGTCTGCATCCAGTTGGTGATTGGTTTTTTCTAAGATAAGTTCTATTTGCCATGGTTTCCTTTGCTTGCATATTTATTACCATTGTGTATTGATTATTATCTCAGAGATATGAATATTTAATGTGTCTGCTTATTGGTTATGGTTTTGCATGGCATATTGTGCATGTCTTTTATGATGTAACATGAATATTGATTATTGCATGTACTTTTATTGCATTTCTTTCATGCTTATTTATTAAGTAATGGACATAAGAAATTCATTCTTGGGTCAAGAAGTGTGATATTGGATCAAAAGATCGAAATCCATTCTTAAGATGAGATCTTGCACTAGCGTGACTCAACCTGTTGGTGGATGGGCATGTTACAGAGTGGAAGTAGAGCATTCTTGGACAACGTTTTGGAGTAGCGTGGCCCAGCCTAATGCCTGGGTACGTCACATATATCTATCAATCCCAAAAGGATGAGGTAAAGAAGGGTGGGAGGGCCATTATAACTTATATAGTCATCCAACTAACTATTAAAATTAATCCTTAACATAAATTTAATTACTAACATTTAACTATTAAATCATAAAATGATCATAACACATGAAACAAGTGTCTCATGCAACTTAATCCCTACCACTATAACACTTAATTATAAAATACTAATAATTTAATTATGAATGTTTAATTAATTATTTCAATTTTAATTTTTGGTAATTAGATTACTCTTAAAATTAATTTACATTAAGTCATAAAATGATCATAACCCATGAAACAAGTATCTCATGCAACTTAGTCCCTACCACTATAACACTTAATTATAAAATACTAATAATTTAATTATGAATGTTTAATTAATTATTTTAGTTTGAATTTTTGATAATTAATTTACTCTTAAAATTAATTTACAAGAAGAAACAATAACAACGCTCGACATGTTGTTCAATGAATATTAATTTCACAACACTTTTTTTAGAAGTGGCTAAAATTTTAAAATCCTAAACATCAATTTCATGCCATTCCACTGCTACCAAAAAAAATTGCATTCAAAAGAAATGAATCTTAAAACTATTATACAAAAGTTGAACATGAAGATCTCACAATCACTCTACACTTAAGTTGGGAAATTTTCTTGAAAATTAAAGCCAACTAAAAATAAAATAATGAGATAAACTATGTCATCAAAATTTCAAAATATAAACTCTTATTACCAAAGACAAGACGTTGAAATAAATCAACAACCACCACCTTCTTTTCCATTAAAAAAAACCAAAAAATACAAGCATTGAATAAAGCATTTCACATGACAAAAATATATACCCACAAAGCACATACATTTGAACATCAAAATAAATATTTAGATTTCGTACAAGCATTTCAAATGAGAAAGATATATACCCACAGCGCACATATAATGTGCATATCAAAATAAATTTTATATCTCATGCACATTTTGATGTATAAGACATGAGACTTATGAACTTTCTGGTGATGCAACTTTTTTATCATTGTAAAAGGTCCAACTGGTCAAATATGGATATAAAATAAAAATGAAGCAAACAATCAGGAATTGAGATCACAGTATAATATAATTGGAAGTAAGATTATTGTTTTGTTAATGTCAATGGAATTTAATCAATTATATAATGTTAGATAAAAAAAATTAATAAGAATAACAAAATTTTACATTTCTATAATTATTATTATTTTTTTAATTATATTAAAAAATTAATTATAATCATAAATTTTATTTTCCATTCAAGTTGATTAAAAAAATATTACTTTTATGTCTTAAATATATGTTAAAATTCCTTAAAACAGATATGCTTCACCATTTTTGACTTATTTTTGGTCATCTAATTTTTAATCAATATTTTCAATATCAGTTTAAAATATGGTCAATAATTTAGTCAAAGTTTGTCATGTCGAAATAAATATTGGATTTAAGGTCAAAATTCACATGGAAAATTTAGTCAAAATTATTCATTACAACAATTTTTAGTTCAAAAAATTTATAGAAATGATCATTAAAAATATGGTAAAAAAAGGATTTGTAAGTCGAAATTTATTACAGAATTGTTATCAATGATGTTAAAAATTATGTTGAAATTTCATTACTAGATAAAGGTCTAAATTTTTATTTAAAAAATAAATAAAAACAGAGTTCTTGGTCTTGAGCTTAGGTAATATCATGGTCCTAATCAAAGGTTAGATTTTTATCCTAAGCTTAGTTCTTCGTCTTAAGTAGGTAAGATCCTAATTGTAGGTTTGATCCTAATCCTAACATAGGTCCTAATCATACGAAACTTACAAATGAAATCGATGCAATATTCCCAAATCTCAAGCAGGTAAGGTTCTAATCAAAGGTTTGATCCTAATCTTAAATTACGTTATAATCATAAGAAACTTACAAATGAAAATAGATGCAGCAACCCACGAGCTCATTTTGACCCTTTGACTTGAAATCTACTTGCATATAAAAAATATTTAAAAAGGTTAATAAGACCTTAATTAGTGTTATTATAGTAACAATGTTTTTCAAACAAACAAAGAATTAGAACTTGCAATCATTATGAATATCATGTAGATAACAATAATGGGTCAACCCAAAGGGTTAGCTCAATCAATTGAACCATTTTCCCAAGGCATATTATTGTTGGGGAGTCCATGTTCAAATCTGATTGAGTCCATTGGAGTTATTATTCATTATTGTGCTTGATAGTTAGGCCACTCTCCATCCAAACATTCCAAGGAAGAGGATGGAATCCCATGAGGTTTTCCTTGGACACACATATATTTACAAGGAAAAAATCATTGGGAAATCCCCAAGCACTTCCTTGGATTTCATGAATAGTACCTAGTGTAAATCCATCGACATCGATTACAACAAATGTCCTAGTAGGGACATTTAGTGAGGCATGTAACAAAGGAAACCAACTCAGGGGATTGACCCCAAGACCTATTGCATGAACCTCCAAGTACTCAACCATTCAAGTTAGTTCACCGAGTTGGAATCTCCAAGTACTCAACCATATATACACCGAGTTGGAGTTAGCTCACTAGGATGGAAATATATACATATATATTCCCTAGAAAAAAATCATAACTTCCCATTTGTATAAAGAAAAGAGGTTACATTTTGAACATGCTACTAGAGAATTCATAAATAACCATAAAGTAGATATTACTTGAAACATTTAAGAGATAAATAATTGCACCACTAAAATAAAGAGTTTTCACAAACAAACCAGGAACATTGTCCTTAATTCGACCTTGTTTCCCTTTCTTCTTTTTAACCTCAATCCACTCCCCTAGAGAAGGATTCGTGAGAACTGATTATGTATTAGATTTATGGTTTCCAGATCTTGAAAGCAAGGTTGATTCCTTATTAGAATTAGAGTTGACAGATTCATGAGATATTTTCATTCCTCCTCTTAGAGCTTCATTGACAATTGTCTCTTGTAAGGGGGGAATCCCAATGTGATGCAAGAGCATTCCCATCAGAAAATCAATCATTTTGAAGAGGTTTAGGGGTCTTTGAATTTACTAAGGGAGTTGGTTCCCTAAAATTGAAATTATTGTAATTTCTGTGTTTTTATTCTAGAAGAATTGCATAAGGACAATTGAATTGTGTGTGTACTTGCTCCTTGAGATTCAATGCCGATGACAACGCTTGTAGCACTTGGTTCCATCATGTGGTCCTGTGGAGAGTTGTATTACAACTCGTTTGGGTCTGAAATTGTCGTTGGAAAAGTGTAACCCATATGTGTCGATGCTCCAGCATAGGAAAAGGTTCGACGCCGACATGCCAAGTGTAACAACCCCATCGTTACAACTACAAGCGAAGTAGAAGGTGCAATTTTCTTTTTTTGTTTTAGGAAGGAAGGCAATGATGTCACAGTTAACCACACCTAGACGACGAACACACACACACCGATTAGGCAACAAACAACTTTGACTCCACGCACTGGCACATGAGCAACTAGGTGAAACATGCGTAAAACCACAAGGAGGAACAACTACCCGCCTGACACAACATGACCACGCCTACAATCTAAGGGACAACATCCCCCTCCCGACACAATGACCTTGACAAAAAATACTAGAACCTAAAGGTATGCGAACCTAACACCTGAAGGCATTCCACCCATGCGCCAAAATAAAACTTACAATGATCGACAACACTCACACGAAAGGCACCGACTCCGACCAAGTTAGCATTCGCCTCTATCCAAAAGGGCGCACAATGATCCCGAACTAGTCCAAGTAACATTAACCGAATAGCATTCCACCGCTTGTCTTCTCTGTTATAATGGCAACGAAAATATAATTTCTTTTTTTATATTTCTTTAAAAACTGGAAAACAATCAACTAATTAAATTTCTGAGATAAAGGTTGCTACGGACATCAATTCCAATCAATTCCTTTAAACCCAAAGGCACATCTGGGAAGGCACGCCCATAGGATAAATTTATCCGGAATAAAACTTGAGTTCTAAGGGAGACTAAATTTAAAGGTGTAACTAGAAGGCGATTAAACTGGACCAAATTTTCTTTTTAAAAACGATTTTAACAGGGACAAAATCTAATCTTGCAATAAAACGCCAACTGGATTAAATCTCAAATTGCAACCAATAAATAAATCCATCGATTAATATCGCTTCATTGTTTTAGATTGATCCAAAAACAACTCACTAAACGGATTTAACTGGAATGGACTAAACTGTAGCAAATTCATCTGGATTCGGTTTTCATTAAATTGCAACAAATTTTTAATGCAGGACAATAATACTGCCACTGAATTTAAACATCAAGGGTAAGACTAACACACTCATTAAATTGAGAAGGAAGGCGCTGGGATAATCCCAACAGATGGGTTCACTGAGGTGGACACTCGAAGGCAGAGTTATAAGGGCAATTTTAAAGCCACACAATAGAAATCGCATCTGCGCATGCATAGAGAAGCACAGAGTTCCTTTTATTGGCTGAGTAAGAATGAATTAAGATCCGTTACCACACATCTCAATTACAAAAACACAGTTTCTCTTATTTCATAGAAAAATCAACACAATAACCTTCTCACTAGAGGAGAATGAAGCATGCCAGACCACCTAGAGACGTAAGGGAAATCCTCCCCACAACAGTAAACAACACTAATCAAAGCGGCAAGAAGTTTGTTGAGCACTGCCCGAAATTTGTTGAGTAAAAAAAAATAAACATAAGGAAGAACACAGATCAAGAGTGAGGTTCCTGGGTAAGTTAAGGAAGAAATGTGGAGCTCTGAGCGCCACACTCAAAGATAGACGAAGTGGTTGCATGGGGCAAGGAGAGAGGGTGCAACTCCTCCGGGGTCTCCAAGACGCAGAGCCAAGGGAACGGTACTAAGGTTGTAAAACTGATGGGAGATATCCGGCATCTAAGAGTCCCTAAATTCTCCCTTCAAGAACAAATTAATGGCCTCCTTCTTTAGTCGAAATTCAAAAACGGACAGAGGAACAATCAACTGCAGAGCTGGAATCTAAGTGAGGGTAACTACATTCGCAGATTATAAATTCATTGAGCTATAAATTCACTGAGTTACACATTCAATAAAACGCCTAGAAGTAAAATTTGTCTTAATCAATGTACATTGGATGTCTAAAAAGAAAAGCGTGTAGCTTGACAAGCACCTGGCAATCCAAACAAACTGACTAGAAATTTAAAAAAAAAAAAAATCGTTGGGCAAAATTCACCCCCAAGTCAAACGAAATGCAGTCGAAGAAGTAGTAATTTCCAGGCAAACAAAATGAGATATAAAAACGCAGGAAATGCCCAGCAAGATATAAAAACTAGATATAAAACGAGATAACAAAACAAGATATAAAAATGCAGGGATTGTCCAGCAAGATATAAAAATGCAGAGTTTAAAGAAAACTTCGCCATCAATCAAATTTTACAGGGTTAATTAAACACATCAAGGCGCAAGACTACACACTACCTGGAGAAATCAACAGGGGTAGACGACTGGCAGGAACCTCCTTCGCTCATCATCCACGCAAAAAAAAGCAGGGCATTTGGATCCATAGGTCTATTAACACCGAAGTAACGACCATAGATTCGGCTCCTGGTTGACTGCTCAGGCGAGGATTGATGAGCTAGGGACGAAGGCAAAAAAAATCCACAATCATCACAAATCAATAAACCATAGGAAGGTGAAGACATGTCAGGAATCGAAGGCCATGGGAATCAATCAACATCGAGCTAAAGGCTATGGGGGAAATTTCAGTCATCAAATAGAATGCTAAGACAATCATTTTCCTTACCTGATTAAACATACAGAACTAAAAGCATAAGTCATACTAACAATCTACCATGCAGAAATAAAGGAAGTGTATCGTTGCCCAAGTCGCTCGCTCTGAGTTGATGTCCTGCACGCTCTGTGCAACTCCCGCTTGTCGACCGATGAGACTTCATCGGTACCTCTCAGCCAACGTTAGGGGTACTCTTCTTCCCCCTTAGCCCCCCGAGCTGCAAAGGGGCCACATGCACCGACTAGAGTATCAGCTAGCTCTCATCTCGCCTCACAAGGCCGAGCTACCACTCCTCACTGAGCTGGGTATCCCAACTCCCACAAGCTAAGTCATTCAAGTATAAATTTTTGCAGCGTAACGTTACGCATCACAGAAGAGATCCATCATCCTTCTCCTCCCTCCATTATATAGAGTTTTGAAGTCCTTTACTTTCCTAAAATCCCATTTAATTTATTGTTTAATAATTTAATTCATAAAAATCCTCCACGTACATGTGTCACCCATCCCCTTCATTCCTCCATAAATTGATTTCATTAATTAATTAATTACCCATATTTCCCTCACCCACCTAAAATCATTCATATCTCTCCTAGGTGTCCCCATATTCCCTTACAAGTTTTAATGACTTTCCCCCTTACTAATTTACTACTTGAGTTTAATTTAGAAAGTTCTTAAATGCCATATACCTTACTAAGTTAGACTTTCTATTTTTTCCTTGTGTTTCCCCTTTCTTTTATGTTTCCCTCTTTTTCCTAGTTTCCTAATTCTTTTAAATTTCCCTCTTTCCCTTTTCATTTAAAACTCAATTTGGCAGGTGTAGAAAATTATCTTTTTCCCTTTTTCCTTTTTAATTAATAAATTTTTAATTAACATATGAGACAAAATAATTATTTCCCCCTTTTCCCCCTCTTTAAATGTTATCCCCCAAAAGTTTTTTTTTTATAAATTAATGAATTGCTTACCCCTTTCTCGTCACATGGTTAATGATGATTATCATTATTATTTTTTTATTTTTATTTTTATTGTTATATAAATATACATTTTTATTTTTATCACAAGTATCTCTTAGACCTAGACTTTAATTTCCTAGGTTGGGCGATTTTTTATTAGGGAATTTGTTTTAAATATTTATCATCACGGTATTCATTCTAAGGCCATATAGGTTTATTCATTTATTATTTAACAATGGGGCGTGCCCTTCAAGACGCAGTAGGTGCTCCAAGGATGCCACTCGCCCTATTTTGTTTCCCTTGCGCAACGTGCCCTTCAGGACGCACTACGTGCTCCAACGGTGCCACTCGCCCCATTTTGTTTCCCTTGCGTTACGTGCCCTTCAGGACACACTACGTGCTCCAAGGGTGCCACTCGCCTCTTGAATGAATTGGTAGACATCAAAAACCCCTGGAGTCAATACTCTGCGAGGTGATCTTGTGGGAGACTAAGGGCCTCTAAGGAATAAGGCCCCTGCCTTATTGCGCACCCCT
>ML798020.1:815817-837353 GCA_009831015.1 Picea engelmannii | reverse complement strand
TTTGAATCATCTTGTACTTAAACATTTAAGTGGGGTAAAAGGAGGTTTCCCCCTCGAAGAGGCTTATTATCTGAAATTCTCTCTTTTTCAAGGCGTTGAGTACTTTTTCTGAAGATTTTCTATGCTATATTGATATTTGGTTCATAACACTCTACTCCACATGTGAGTCTGGTCGGCAAGCTATCGTCAATCTGCATCATCAATGAATCATGTTAGAAATAATATCCATAATCATATCATCTAATCAGATGCACAAACATCATATATATAAAACAATCAAACCCCAATAGTCCACTCCCTGACTCGATTTGGAGTCCAAGGGTTTCATCGATGCCTCAGCATCCTCGAGGTCCAAATCTTGCACACTCAAGAGAACCAAGTCAATAGCACCTGTCTAATTCAATATAACAAAATAACATATAATCACATCCATAATGCCTCATGATAAAAATCAACAGTCAAAGGTATAATAATCTGGATCTCTTGCAAGCAAGTGTCCTTAAAGAATAAGGCCGCTCGGTGCGCACAAGAGCGAGATGTTATAACAAGCACCTAGTCATCACCTAAGGTCATGTGGACGGTTTCGATATATAATGGACGATATATTTTTAGCACTCGGTCGCGACGTTCGATCATATTGAAGTTGATGTGCAAGTTTGGAGGATTTAGAACATGGTTTGATTAAATTTTGGTTCTAGTGTTTGATTGCAACGTTAACCTGAGAAGTTGTAATACATGTTTTAGGGATTGGGAAGTGGATACTTGGTATTGTGCGGGACTGTAAGAGCCTACACAGGGATGAGAAACATGGTTATTCCAATACAGAGAATGGAGACATTAGAGTTTTAGAATAGGGAAAAGTGCAGGTTTTAGAGCATTCGATCCTACGATGTCTAAGGTTTGGGCATCATAATGAAGAATTGTGAATCTATGCCTGTAGGCTCCATCACAATGTTCATTACTTCTTATTGATTCTCCAAGGCAACAATAAATCTTCATTATTGTCTTCTAGTACAACATCAATATCCTTCTCTAAATTTGATGAGGGTGAAGTTTCTGCAGTATAATCAACTTTGTCATTTGAGTGTGGGGGCTCATATGGATTTTAGATTTTTCATTTGGGAGGGTGGCCCTTTTACCTCTTTGTGAAAACTCGCATTTGGGGACAAGACTTCTAAGGATGGCTTGTTTGTTGGCAGATCAGACATTGAAAATATATGTTTTCATAATCCAATACCTAAGTCCTTTCAAATTTCCCATGTTTTAGGGTTGTTTTGTTTGGTAGACCTTTGTTAAGGTTGATCTCCACACATATTCAAGCATAAATAAGAAGACCTAGTTTTACCCACTTAATATTTGACTTAAGTATTTGCCCAAAGAATTCTCAATATCTTTAAGACTGTTAATTACCAAAGATGGAGTGGCAGATTTGGGATGTGAATCCAAATTTGCATTTTGGTGACAACCATAATGAATGGGTCAAATTCAAGGAACCATGAAGTAATAAAGAGACTTGCTCCTCCTAAATTAATTTTTGATAATCATTGTGATAAGTAAATTGAACAACAAAGAAACCTTTGGTATAGAAATATACCTCACATTGCTTGGTCAAGTTAAATTAAATCCATTGATATAGATTTGAAGTGCAAGGCCGAAACCATTTGAAATGGAAAATCACTACATATGTTTCATATTATCATAAGAAATCAATGACCTTTGTTTCAGAGTTCTCCAGTGATGCCCCTCTTCATATTTCCTCACAATATACAAACTAGGCATAGTGGGGATTGGATCTACTTAGGGATTAAATGGGATTGCACCCTTGAACCTAAAAATCTTTGAAAATGAGGCCACCCTAGACCCCATTGCTCCTATATGCAAACATAGAGCCAAAATAAGAGATGAATCATTGCAAATGTTATAATTAGATAATTGAAATAGGTGCTCAAGTTGTTTACCCTTGTAAAAAAAAACATTGTTGAGTTATAAGAATCCCTTGACTATGCTCCAATTTTCACTTACTTTCTACCACATAATGAAGCTACCCACAGGAGTATAGGTTTCTCAGAGAGAGACTTAACCATAATTTGAAATTTAATTGTGATATCATGATTGTCTTTGAGTAAGTCCATCCCAAAAGAGTTATCAATAACATACATGAAACATAAAACTTAAAAACTTGGCAAGCATGTAAAACATGTATGGCAAACAAATAATCAAACATTTAGCATACATCCTCATTTACCTTGGATGCCAATTTCAAATACTAGATCCACTATGCTAGAGATTGTTGACAAAAGTCCCTAACCTCCTTCCTAATCAAGGTTGTCTTGTCTGGCCTGATTCTCCTTGAGCAGATGAACAAACGACAATATCGTTAGTTCTTGTAAAGCTATGCAAAAGACTAGTAGAAATTTGTTTGTTTAATTTAATGGACTGCTTACTATTACTTTTGATTTCTATATAGGAGAATCATGATTTATGTAAAGGAGAATCATGGGCCTAAGTCTTAACCTTCAAGAATGCTTACCCCCCTAATGTTGTAGATAAGATGATGTATTTGGTTCCCAAATTTAGATCCTTCTCGTGCACCTGAAGGACAACAAAAAATAAAACAACAAGCAACATGTGAGGCAAATTATATTGAATTTTGATTTATTCTTGCTCCCTAACTCAATTTTCAATTGAAATACTTAAATGCTTTGAAACTTCGAATTGAACTACGTCTACTCTCCAAATAGTATCTTGTTGCATAAAAGACTATCATTCAATGGGGAGATGCCAACCATTTCAGATAGTCATAAAGGACAGTACATCAATGGAAACAAGCACTCACACGATTCAAGAAATAGGAAAACTAGATCTCACCCCAACGGGTTGTAGTCTTCAGTAAATTGGTATCTTCTCCAGAACTAAAGAGAACTTTCTTAATTCTATGTTACCATTAAGACAGACTCAATTTTCTTTAGTTGGCAAGTTCCCATCGTGCATAAACTCAATGTTCTGTCAAGAAATCCACAAAAATAATTAAAACAACTAATGCAGTCAAAGTTGTTTCAATTGCAATTCCATATCGGTGGTACTAATTGTGCATTATTATAAAACAAGCTTAGGTTCAAAAGTTATGCCCAACGTTTTGAAAGTCTTGGAGGCACTTCATGTGGAAAAACCAATCAAGTAGTGGAATCTTTCTGTGTGATGAAGGAATAAGAAGGAATGGAAGTATTGACCCGTTAATCCTTTGAAGCAAGATGATTTTCTTTAAGATAAGGAGATAACTTACCTTTACAATCCCATTATCGGTATGAGTCAAAGTGGAATCAACCAAGTTATCGTATGCCTATTATGATTTGAACCAAGTTATCGTATGCCTATTGCATGAAACTTCTAATTAGAAGGGAACAATGTGAATACTTGCATACATAAGTGGGTGGTCTCAAAATGGACAAGTTCTAGTGCCGATAGAGAGGGAGAAAGCACTTGTTTAGCCACCCCTCTCATCATGAACATTTACCTACACAAACTAGAGAAATGGGAGAGGGATAGAGCCATGTACATGATATGTGGGGCTTACCTCTACCTCTCGCATAAAGAATCCTAGATAGAATGCTCCTGCAACAATATCTCTAGTACTTTCATGGATTTACTATACAATAGTTGCTTGTAAAATGTATGGATTGAACTTATTTAAACACAACAATGAGCATCCATCCATAAAAACTGTGTAAGAGATATCCATACATATCCTATTTACAGAAACAATAAAGGAAACTTGCAAAGAAAGGTGTTGACCATAATGCCAAAAATAAGTCAAAATCAAACTAACCTTCAACTAACTCCCATTTGTTTTTTAGATCGGTGGCATAGTACAACTCAACTTCAGGACCATAGTGCAAATCATTTAAACTTGAGAGAGTCTCCGGGAGAATTGAACCATGGTCGTCGTTGTCATTCAAATTGGCATAAGAAACTAGAAACTGAAATCGTTGGCACATTCGGTGCTCTGCATGGATGCCCATCTATCATTTGCACTTTAACACATTCCCACTTTCAATTTTCAACAACATCATTCTTGGTAGAACTTGAATCTACCATGTGTACTATAGACTGGAGGTTTTCATTTTTGAGGAGCTTTTAAAATCCAAACTATAATATATTTTCCCTGGTTCTATCTATAATACAACCTAAGTTGGTCTAATGGTTAAGAACATGTGTTTCCTCCTTGGAGGTCACATGTTCAAATCCATAGGGGGGGTAGAGTATGTATACCTCCATAGACTTTAGCAGTCAAATCGCTAAGTGGAGGGGGTCCCTTGTCCCACAAACAAGGGAGTCTCATCTACCAATTTGGTGTCTGACTTAGCCATGACCTTAAAAATAAAGTATTATTATTATTATTATTATTATCATCTACCTTCATGGTGTTGTAGATACAATCAAAGTCACTCAAAATCACTATTGAGTTGTTCTATTTTTTCATTAATAATTTTCAATAGACATTGCCACGTGTTACTACACAAATAATGGTTTCAAAATGTACCATAAGAGCTATCTTCAACTTAGTCTTTTATGAGGTTTTTAGTCAGCGACAAACAATGATTGAAGAAAAAAAATGTAGGAGAAGGAAGCATCATATATTAATTATGCGTTATGTACATGTGATTATAATCAACTTTCACATTGTTCAAATCCATAGTGGGTAGAGTATGTATACCTCCATAAACTTCAGCAGTCAAATCGCTACATGGAGGGGGTCCCTCGTCCCACAAACAAGGGAGTCTCATACACCAATTTGGTGTCTGGCTTGACCATGACCTTAAAAATAAAGTATTATTATTATTATTATTATTATTATTATTATTATTATTATTATTATTATCTATCTTCATGGTGTTGTAGGTACACTCAAAATCACTATTAAATTGTTCTATTTTTTCATTAATATTTTTCAATAAACATTGCCACATGTTACTACATAAATAATGGTTTCAAAATGTACCATAAGAGCTATCTTCAACTTAATCTTTTATGAGGTTTTTCGCCAACCACAAACCATGATTAAAGAAAATATTGAAAAAAAAAAAATGTAGGAGAAGGAAGCACCATATATTAATTATGCGTTATGTACATGTGATTATAATAAACTTCCACAATGTCATAATAAATAATCTTTTKTCATTCATATCTACAGGGAAGAAAACAACACAGCGGACYAGCTATCAAAACAGGCTTTAACCCGGCCTCCTGGTCTAATAACTTTTGCCCRWTGGGAGGATGGCATTGAGGGCCCCTCTATTCAACTCAAACTCTGATGTGGTTGGCGCCAGGTCACCAAATACCCACTGGCAATAGGGTCACTGATCTGGTTACAATACACCCGRGCTCYGAAARTCCACTTGGCATAAGGGACTCTGTTTTTTGGTTACAGTTCTCTCGGGMTTCTCGGGGACTTCATGGAATAGATATTAGAAGGCTGATTCTTCACATTTTATAAGAGGACAAGCGTGGCACTTTGCATTCCACTGAACAAAACACTCTATCAGTGTTAGATCATGGCAGTTATCTGCTCGACAGTCACTTAATCTCAGCCAAAGACAAAGACAGTRAGCRGGCATGGCAGTTTACAGCTCGTTCAATGACTGTTTGCGTGACAGAGTATCTACTCAGGATACATGYTGCCCATAGTGAKCACAGGTCACCGTTTTGCAAGACTTTTTATTTGCTTCACTGTAAAATATTTATATACTGCTGAATATAAACGAGTAACTTTTTCCCGTGGAAAAAAACAATGTCATAATAAATAATCTTTTGTCATGTTTATAGTATGTACATAGTATCAACTTTTCATTTCATTTGGTGGCTATATTAATTATGTGTTATGTACATGTGATTATAATAATTTTTCAAAGTGTCATAATAAATAATCTTTTGTCATGTTTGTACTATGTACGCAATATCAATTTTTATTTCAATTTGGTGGCATTAGATATGGAGCTCGTATAAGAAATAATTATTATGTATATAATAATTTATAGTAAAGACATTGTTAACCATAACAACGTTATAAAAGCCACTTTAAAATAGAGAAATCACATACTATTGTGTGTACATTTTTTTAATTTTCAAATTTAATGTATGAATAAAGTAAGACAAACAAGTGTTGCATGGTTAATTTACCTGTAAAATTAAAAGTTAATTTGTTGAGTTATTTAAAAGTTAATTTACGGGGAACAACTTAATTGTTGGTATAATTATTTGGTGATATCATCTTTGATACAATTTGTAGAAATCAAAAGAATTGAACCAAGAAGATGGAAGATTGTAGAATTAATGATATATATCATATAATATTAATATTAAATATGGTATTCATTGTTAATATGTGATAATGTTTTGTTAAATTTCATTCAATTAATTATTCAAATTTATTTTTATTTTTCATTTTTCATGTCCAGCTTGTTCCGTGACATACATTTTGCACCCAACACTTCCGTCATATACATTTTGCACTCAACAATTATGGAGTAGTAGGTTGACCTAGTCGTAGGTTCACATTTATAGTCATGCTTATGTATCAAGAGTCCGACCCAGACCGACAGCAACACAAGATTTAGTAATTTATAAAATATTATAACATTGTACCAAGATTTATAGTAATTTATATAATGTTATAACACTTTTTACTTAAAGAATAGTATAAACAATTATTTAAATTGTATTCAATATTATTTTTAATGACTTTTTACTTAGAGAATAGTATAAACAATTATTTAAATTTTATTCAATATTATTTTTAATGTAAATTTGGAATTTTAGAATTTTGATTTTGTTTATGATAATAAAGGTTTGTAACTAAAAATTTATCTTTCTTGATTCTATAGTTAAAATGGATATATACTTGTATATACTATTTTATATTAATATTAATAAATAAACTATAAATTAAATTTATGATATCTATCCTATAATGTTAATATTAAATATAGTATTCATTATTAATATGTGATAATGTTTTGTTAAATTTTATTCAATTAATTATTCAAATTTTTATTTTTTTTCATTTTTCATGTCCAGCGTGTTCTGTGATATACATTTTGCACCCAACACTTTAGTCATATACATTTTGCACACAACCATTACGGAGTCGCGGGTTCACATTTATAGTCATGCTTATGTATCACTAGTCCGACCTCAACCTCAACATGAAATTTAGAAATTTCTAAAATATTATAACATTGTACCAAGATTTATACTAATTTATATAATGTTATAACAGTTTTTAATTAAAGAATAGTATAAACAATTATTTAAGTTTTATTCAATATTATTTTTAATGTAAATTAAGAGTTTTGGAATTCTGATTTTGTTTATGATAATAAAGTTTTGTACCTAGAAATTGATCATTCTTGACTCTAGAGTTAAAATGGATATATACATGTATATACTATTTTATATTAATATTAATAAATTAAATATAAATTAAATTTATGATATTGACCTATAATATTAATATTAAATATCTTATTCATTATTAATATGTGATAATGTTTTGTTAAATTTTATTCAATTAATTATTCAAAATTATTTTTATTTTTCATTTTTCATGTTTCTTTCGTGATATACATTTTGCACCCAACACTTCTGTCATATACATTTTGAACCCAATTTATAAAATATTATAACATTGTACCAAGATTTATAGTAATTTATATAATGCAATAACACTTTTTACTTAAAGAATAGTATAAACAATTATTTAAATTTTATTCAATATTATTTTTAATGTTTTTAAATTTAATTTGGAATTTGGAATTTTTATTTTGTTTATGATAATAAAGGTTTGTACCTAGAAATTGATCATTCATGACTCTAGAGTTTAAAATGGATATATGCCACTTTATATTAATATTAATAAATTAAATATAAATTAAATTTATGATATCTATCCTATAATATCAAGGAGCCTGATGAGATAGACAAGGTAATTCCTATGCAGCAAGAAGAGGAAACCATGAAAAATCTGGTTGAGACTGTTCACGCCACTACTCCACCTGACAACCAGACATTCAAAAGATTAATCGGGCAACTTATGGATGCTAGGAAGGATGTGGCTCAGTTGAAAGCAGAAGCCATGTCTGACAGGGTTAAGATGGAAGAACTCATGGATGGCTACAACCATACTCTTAACCTAGCAAGGTTTGCAGCAAGAAAGGCTCAGCCTCTCCATAGGCAGCTCAAAAACCTTTATATGCAGAACAGAGGCTTTCAGTCTCATAACAGAAATCTCAAAGCAGAGTTGCAACATTTTCAAGATGAAGTGGCTCAAAGGAACTTGCAGGTATTGGTTGAAGTTGTTATTGAAAAGGAGACACCAGTAGCCAAGGACAGCATAGCTCAATTGAAGAAGCCTGACACTGCTAAAAGGAAGAACCATGTTGTGCCAAAGGAGGATCACCCTTCTCCAAGAAAGAGTGTCAGGTTAAGTGCCAGGTTAATGAAGTAGTTGGTGAAAGGTGAGCTCCATTTTTTAAGATGGTCCCTTTTTGTGAGGATAAACTATTGATGAAACACTACCTCTACCACCTATACAATCTTCTAGTGCTTATTGTTCAGAGTTTTGGGTTTTTTACAAAGAATTAATCCCTTCGACAGTAATAGTGCAGACATTATGTAGTGCTATGGCGCTACGGAATAGTCTATTTTTTATGTTCCACCAGTTTTCTACCTACAACGTTGTTGAATCGCCTAAAGCTAATGGTGTTGCTACTATCCAAGGTTGCTACCCATTCTGCCATGTCCAAGTGAACGTGTTGCGTATTTTGATGGAGCTACCTAAAGTTTGACATAACACACAGGTAGGCGCTACCGAATTTCTTGCAGAGACGAAGTTTGCATAGAGACGCACCAGAGTGGCGCTACTTAAATTCACTACTGAATTTTGCACAGAGACACACCAGAGTGGCGCTATCTAAATTTTCGTAGAGACTGAAGTTTGCATAGAAGATACGAAAGTTTGGCACTACCTTTTCTACTTTTCTAGTTTTGAGGTTGCACTATAGAGTCTCATGAAGATTGGTGAAGGTACTACAAAGTGCGCTACTCAGAGTGCTACCCAAAGATGCTACCAACAGATACCAAGAATCCAGGAGGGTCGAGCTAACATCTTTTTGGATAATTGATGATGGAGAGAATTGCAGAAACAACATCTGGCAGCATGATGACAGCCACATGCCCCTAAAGGACACATGGAAAACAAGGAGTTGCGCACCAAAGGGGGATCAAGTTAGTTCAAAGATTGGTTGGATTAGTCACCAACACTTTCCCATTTTATAGCATAGGTTGTTAATCAAGTTGTTAGATGGAATAAATTCTTAGAGATTTTCATGGGAAGAAGGCCAACTCGCACCTCCAGTTGTTGCCTCCCTTTTTGTTATAAATAGATAGATGAAATGATTCAGTATGTTCGAATGGTTGAGCAAGGCTCCCTTATACTCTAATATTTTGATGAATTTACTGTGAACTGGTTATGTACTTTATTTAAGACATCTTGGTTAATAGAAACCAGCTTCTCTTTCCAGCCTATTTGCTTATGATGCTAAAGTGTTCATGCTTTGAATTATTCACATGAATGGTTGTGGTGATATTATGATGTATGTTTGATTATTATATTATCATGATGTTTCTTTAGTGTCCTTAAGTTATGAACTCAAGAAGATCTTGTGTTAAGAGTCTTTCTTCCTTAGGTTGTCTGCAAATCTGATGTTTATAGCAACCTCTACATTCCTCTCACTGAATTCTTCCCTTTGTTCATACTTACTCCCACTTACTGATTGAATTTAGCCAAGACCTTGATTTCTCGTGCATTCTAGCCCTGATTTCTGAGTTGGAACATTATCATCTTGAGTCTTATCCATTTAACCCCTCAAAACTCTTTTACATTCACATATAACCTGATGGGTACTAGGTTTGCCTTCCATGCAATCTAAAGGTGATTCCTAGTCCTAACATTCTTGTCACCGTTGTCGGGGAATGATTTGAAGACTTTTCCCTGGGATTAAACAACACAACTTACTAGTTCTAAAGGTGCATTAGAACTTAGTATCTTGAAGATTGCAGCTTGCACCTGGCAACTCCATTGTTTTAGCTCTGGCGCCTAAAGGCAGATATACGAGATCAAATCCACAGTTACCATTGGTTCCACCTGAGGCTGACCCAGAGAAGATAATCAAGAAGGGAAAAGCTTCTCAAGAAAGTTTTTTTGTTGCTGCTACAAGTGCTTCTGGTCAATTGCCTGATTCCACTCTTAATACTCTAGTTCTTATATCAAGTAATCCTTCTTTACCTTCTGTTGGAGTATCTAAGAATCTTGATTTTCAAAAGTTTCCTATTGAATACTCCTCTTTCGAAACTGATTTGAAAGAAGAAAGCTTTGAAATTATTTCTTCCCCTGATATTGTAAAGTGGTATAGTCGTGAGAGTCTTGAGGAGTTTCCTATTTTAGGTTTTTCTACCCCTCCTCCTGTTAAAATTTATGCTTCCAAAGAAAAGGAAACCTCCTCCCCCTTGCAGACTTTACCATTTGTTTCCAAGACTCAGCCTTCTACTGTGAAAACTGAAATTTTCCCTTCATACATTCATTTTTCACCTAAGCTGCAAACAGTCAAGTCTCCTTCTCCTCCTTGTTCACCAAGAGTTCAAAATCCAATGGCAGATGCTAACCCCCCTACAAATATGATGGATTCCATAGTGGCTTCAAGATATGCCCCTCTTGTCTTACGTCAGCCAGTGAATGCCCTCCCTCCTGGAAATTATTTCAAATACATGCCCAAATTCATGGGAGAAGAAGATATAACCGTTGAGGAACATCTTGTTGCTTTCTATAGTTATGCAGATAATCAAAACATTGAAAATGAGGATGTGTAGATGAGGGTCTTCGTCCAAAGCCTTTTTGGTGAGGTTAGGAAGTGGTTTAGGGGTTTGGCCCCTAGATCCATTACTAGCATTGAGGCGTTAGACGAGGCCTTCTTGAGGCACTGGGGGGACAAAAAGGACTTTTTTTACTTCTCACTGAATTTGGATCCCTAAAAAGGAAAGAGGGAGTTTTCTGTCTCTGACTTTTCTAAAATATTTAACAAAATGTACAATAAGATTCATGATGAGATAAAACCCACCGAAACCTCTGCAAAAATCACTTATGCCAATGCCTTTGACCTTGAGTTTTGCTTTCGACTGAGAGAAAGAAGATCAGCCTCCTTAGTTGATATGCAAGATGCAACCTTGGAGGTGGAATCCAACATAGTGGCATCTGATAAACTCGGGGGGAAATCTGATATGGATAGGAGAAAAAGCAGAACTGAAGCCTCAACTTCCAACTCCCACATCGTTCATCCTCAAGTAGATGAACTCACCAAATTAGTAAAATCCCTTTCTACTGAGATAGAGAAGTTAAAGATGGAAGGAAAACAGACCTACAGAAATACTCAAAATACTGATAACAGAGGTAACTTCAGGAGACCAAATAAATCTCCCCAAATCCTTCCCAGAGATCCCAGAAACATAGAGAGAGGTGATCAAAGGGTACAAACTCCTTTATAGAACAACCTGGTTGTTGATGAAGAAGGAGAGGAGGAAGAAGATGATCCTGAGATTCATTTCTTAGGTGACACATCCCCATCCCCTCACTTGACTCAATCTACTTATGAGAAATCCTTGATGGATATTCAAATAAATGAATTAAGGGAGAGAAAGCAAAAGAAAGTCCTAATAGATATAATCTGAGATCCAAAAAGAATGTAGAAAAAACCGATGCTTCTAATCAGCCTGCCCAAAAAGAAAATTATGTCAAGGCTGTGACAATTAGCAGTAAGGAAAAAGATACTCAAAGTCCACAAGTTCTGGTCAGAAATACTACTCTTGAAACCAAAGAGATCCTAAAGTCTTCTTCTCCCTTCAGCTTTGAGAATGAGATCCAAAAAATAAAGATCCCTGTACCTTTTTTGGAATTGATAAAAAATGAAGAATTTAAAAAATATCTCTCCAAAATGTTACAGCATGAAGCCTCTACAAGTGCCATTGATTCAGTAAATTTGCATATTCATCCCCTCCTTTCTATACATCACTGAATATTCATGATAAGGTGATGCATAATTGTTTAATGGATTCAGGGGCATCCCATAATCTCATGGCAAAAACCGTTATGGATGAACTTGGGTTAGAAATCACAAATACTTACCATGACTTATATTCTTTTGACTCCAGGAAATTGAAGTGTCTTGGATTCATTAAGGATCTGGTTGTGACCCTATTTCAGTTGCCCATGAAAAGCGTAGTCATGGATATCGTGGCGGTTGATGTTCTCCCCAAGTTCGGCATGCTCCTGTCAAGGTCTTGGATAAAAATATTGGGGGGAACCTTGCAGATGGATCTCTCATATGCTACCATTCCCATTTTTGGGGGGGAGCATAGAAGACTTTACAGGGAAGCTCAATTGGATTACATCATTAGTGATGAAGCAAACTCCACAAATCATCCTATTTTTTATCTTGATACTGATTTGGGATCTAGCATCTTGCAGCTCACCAATACTCTTGAACCTCCTCTTGAAATCATAAAACAATATGTTACCTTTTGTGAGGAGTCTCCTCTAATCACCTATGTTTGGAAGATGTTCTTTGATGGAGAATATTCTAAGGAAGGTGTTGGTATTGGAGTGGTCTTTGTCTCACCAGCTCAAGAGACTATATCTTTGTCATACAAACTAGAATTTGAAACTACTAATAATGTGGCAGAGTATGAATCTCTTGTCTTGGGATTGAGGGTTGCTAAAGACATGGGGATAGAAGAGATATCAATATTTGGGGATGTTGAATTGATAGTCCATCAGATTAAAAAAAATTATCAAACGAAGCACCCTAGGCTTAGATCTTACAGGAATGAAGTGTGGGACTTGGTGAATAGTTTTTTCTCATCTTTTAACATTTAATTTATTCCTAGAGAGGAGAATACCATGGTTGATTCTTTGGTTGTATCAACAAGCAATTTCAGAATCCCCTTACCACCTCAACCCAAGTATGATGTAGAAGTCAAGTACAGGCCTTCTATACTGGACAATGTAAAATATTGGAAGGTGTTCGAAGATGATCTAGAACTTAAAATATTCCTCGAGACTGTTGATGAGTTTTCTGCATTACACATTGATCAGGATCATGATTCTGAAATTAATCCTCATGCTGATGTTTTCCTTAATAAAATTGTTAATCATCATATTGTGCAGCTACCTAGCAACCACATTCCAAAAGGACTGGTTCCTTTGGAAAGGTTATTTGATGAAAATGATGTGGCAGTGAAGGGGAAAGTGTCCACTGAGGATGCTGACATAACTGAGTACAATTTGGGCACAGAAAAGGATCCAAAATATGTTAAGTTGTCAAGCAGCCTATCAAGAGAGTAGAGGGCAGAATATACTGAGTTGTTAAAGGAATTTGTTGATGTATTCGCTTGGACTTATGAAGATCTCAGAACTTATGACACCAACATTATAGAGCACAAGATCCCATTAAAGGAGGACACCAAACCCTTCAGGCAAAAGTTGAGGCAAATAAATCCTATGTTTCTACCTGTCATGGAGAAAGAGGTAAAACATATTTTAGATGCTAAAATTATTATTCCTTTGAGGTATTCTGAATGGGTGGCCAACTTGGTCCCAATGAGAAAAAAGAATGGAGAAATCAGACTTTGTGTTGATTTCCGGAATCTGAACAGAAGTTCTAAAAAGGATAATTACCCTCTGCGCAAGATGGAGCACATATTACAGAGGGTGACAGGTGCGGCCAGGATGTCCATGATTGATGGTCTTTCTGGTTATAATCAGATTTTTGTTTTGCTAGAAGATAGAGAGAAGACTGCCTTCACCACCCCTTGGGGTACGTTTATGTACGCCAAAATTCCTTTTGGTTTGATGAACGCAGAGGCAACCTTTCAGCAAGCTATGGACATAGCATTTATTGGAGAGAAAGACAAGTTTTTTGTTATTTATTCGGATGACATAACGGTGTTCTCTAAATCTGATAAAGAACACTATGATCATTTAAAAAAGGCCTTCTTGAAATGCAGAAAATTTGGTCTCTCTTTGAATCCAAAAAAATCATTGTTTACCATGAAGGAGGGAAAATTATTGAAGCATATTGTGTCAGCTGAAGGGGTAAGGATTGATTCCAGCAGAGTTGAAGCTATCCAAACCTTGTCACTTCCTAGATCCAAAAATGAGGTTCAATCTTTTTTGGGAAAAATTAATTTTTTGAGAAGGTTTGTGTCAAATTTTGTTGAGTTGGTCAAGTATATTAGAGCCATGTTGAGGAAAGGTAATGAAATTAAATGGACTATCGAGTCCCGTAACTCTTTTGATCAGATAAAGAAATCCTTGACTAAATCCCCAGTCCTTATCAGCCCAAAATACTCCAAGGATTTTCTTATTTTTTCTTTCGCTCCATTTAATACAGTAGCATTTTTTTAATTACAGAAGAACGCTGAAGGCTTAGAGCATCCCATTGCTTTTTTCAACAGGGCATTGAGAGATGTTGAATTAAAATATGACATCATGGATAAGCAAGCTTATGCATTGGTTAAATCTCTCAAGTATTTTAGAGTTTATGTGCAGCATTCAAGAGTCATTACTTATGTCCCATCAGTTTCTATAAAGGAAATTCTTATTCAGCTTGATATAGACGGAAAAAGGAGCAAGTTGATTGCTAAAATCCTTGAATTTGATCTTCAGATTAAGCCTACCAAATTGGTTAAAGGTAAGGGTTTAGACAAGTTGTTGGCTAAATCAAATTGCTCGGCCTTGGGGGTAAATTTCATCAACTCATGTTCAGAAAATCAGCAGGATGAATTGACTGGCAACGGTTCTCAAGTCACCCCTACATTGGCAGATTGCAACTGGTATAAAGACATTATATTTTTTCTACAGAAATTACAGCCTCTAGATGGTATGCAAAAGAACAAGGTGAGAGCCTTAAAACTCAAATCAATTAAATATTGCCTTATTGATCAAGTCTTGTATTGGAAAGACCCATTAGGAGTGCTTTTGAGGTGCCTAGACCCACAAGAAGCCCAAAAGATTATGTCTGATTTTCATGATAGTTTATGCGGGGGCGTCATTATTGGAGAACCATGGCATACAAGATTCTTAGGGCTGGGTACTTCTGTCCTAGTCTGTTCACCGATGTTTGTGCTAAGATCAGAGCTTGTCTTAAATGTCAGAAATTCTCTGGAAAGCAGCAGCTCAATTATTTGCCATTAAAGCATGTGTCAGCTTCAGGACCCTTTCAATAGTGGGGCCTAGATTTTATTGAGGAAATTCATCATGCTTCTAGTGGTCAACATATATGGATCCTGACTGATACAGATTACTTTACTAAGTGGATAGAGGTTATCCCTACAAGGAATGCTTCCCACAAAATGATCATTGGTTTCCTTGAGGACATTATGGCAAGGTTTGGGTGTCCGAAAAGAATTGTTACTGATAATGTTGCATCTTTCAAGGCTGAACCATTAATTCATTTTTGTGAGCAGTTTGGGATCACATTGGTTCACTCTACCCCTTACTACCCCCAAGGGAATGGGCTTGCAGAGTCCTCCAACAAAAGCCTGATAAAGATCATTAAAAAGCTGTTAGAGGACAACAAAAAGGCATGGGACTCAAAACTCAAGTTTCTTTATGGGCTGACAGAGTGACAACAAAAAGGTCCCTGGGCCTTTCTCCTTTCCAACTGGTGTATGGAGTTGAGGCCATTTTTCCTTCTCAGCTTGCCTTGCCTGTGGAAAAATTATTCCAAGATTACCAAGGGGAGCCAGATCATTTGATCTAAAGGATTCAGCAGCTGGTTGAAGTGCAGTAGACTCGGGAGCAGCTTGTGGATAAAGCACACGATCATCAACTAAAGATCAAGCAGGCATTCGATAAGAAAGTGAACAAAGAGGATTTTTAACTGGGCGATTGGGTGCTCAAGTGGGATGCACCAAAGCAAGATAAAGGCAAGCACGGTAAATTTGAAGCTTTATGGATCGTTCCCTTCAAAATCTTTGATGTATTCTCTAATAACACTTTCAAGTTGCAGAATATGGAGGATGAAGAAGTTTTTGGTGGCCCTGTAAATGGGAATTTTCTGAAAAAGTACTTTGCTTGAGCCATGAGTGGCTTTGCATGCCATTGTAAATATCATCTTTCTTTTATTTTTGTTTCAATAACTGACCCCATAGCCCTAGGATAAGGCACTGAATCTACTCATTCTTGGCAGCCCGCGGGGGGCATGCAATCCCCTGTGGAGCCAATGTTATCACACTAAGTTGCCTTGGGTTTTTAGTTTGTTTTCATCTTTTCCTAAGCCTTAGATTTTAATTTTTTAAGTTAACCCCTTTTTAAAAAGTGTGTTTGTTAGAACCCCCTTGATAAATAAAGTATTGAGTCATGACTTAGGTTTTGATCCTCATTCAAATTTGGACTTAGGACCGTTTTGTTCATGACTTAATCCCCCTCATGACTTGTCACTAGGATCGATCCACCCCACGAATAGCTTGATTTGATAGGCCATTTTCCTCACTCATGCCCTTGTAGCCCTGCCTTGTTGTCCTTTGCTTACCTGTCCAATCATTTTTTGAAATGGAGCGCTACCCACTAATCAGGAGTTTTCGTAGCGCATTTCCCATTCATCATATCCCACCATGATTTATGATTACAACGATGATCACATCTCTTCCTTGTTTTCAGTGCCAGGAGTTGGTTAAAAGATGCTTTCAAGATCTCATGTTTACGAGCTCTGATAACGGTTTGTGATTTTTGAAAAACTCAAGATTGATGCGCTACGCAAACTCCCAGTTCTGACCAGTCAACAACAGTGCTATCAGATCTGTTGTTGAGGTAGATTCAGAGGCCGAGATGCTCGTGACTTATTCCTGAAATCTTATTGAGGCTTCAAACCGATTTTATTCCACAGGTATTTCGTGTTTTCCTCCTCTACACATAAATTTCAAAGGAGAGATAGCGCTCAGAATTTTGGTTATCGGGCCCGCATAGCTGAAGGAGATCTTTCCTCATGCCATCCTATCATTTTATTCCCTCCTTTAAAACCTGTAATTCTCATTACCTGCATATTGAAGTTGATACATCTGCCCACCATTGCTACTAAGCTCACAGCATCTAAGCAAGTCCTATCCTGTGCATGCGCGGTGTGCTACTTAGAGGCGCTACTCAGCAAATTTGTTCCCCTACTTCCTCTCACACTTAAATTGGGTTGTTTCTACCTAGTTTCAAAAGCCAATTACAGGGTATCCTCCCATTCTCTAAGTGTTCATACCTACACACATCCAAGGGTGGGATTTCAACAGCCAGTTTAGTTAGCTAGCAACCAGTGTGGTTTAAGGGAAGTTATGTTCACTTGAGCCTTGACTTTAGGTCCTCCTGGTTATCACCACTCCATAGCCATAATAAGCTTGTATCCTAAAATATGGAGACTCCTTAGATGAAGAAGTCACACAAGGGGTTAAGGTAGTTAGAACTGAACCTGTGGATATGCATCTTTTTTAGACAGAGCCCATGGCAAGAGAAGTTTTTCAAAGAGTGGGATGTCTCTCTTTCTGCCAGAATATGCAAAGAGGTCATCCTGAGGTGACAAAGCAGTTTTCCTTACATTTTGATGGACTGAAAACCAAGGTGGGGGATCTAGAATTTGAGGTGACTGAGGCCTCTATTTCAGCTACTACAGGAATCCCTATCACAGGTGAGAAATGGTTTAAAGCCATGGCTTTGAATGGAGCCTATGCCAAAGATTTCCTTAATCCTGAACGTCAAGATGGCAATTTGTCTAAAGGTGTGCCAAGGAATCATCTGATTGAGCAGTTTGACAAGATATTGAGGATCATTCAGAGATACTTTACGTGTGAAGGGAGGTTCAACACATTATACCAGTACCATAAAAGGATTCTGTTGCATTTTACTGGTAAAATTGAAATGAATATTTCCTACTATTTGCTAAGCAGCATAGGCAAGATGTCAGACAGGATTCAATCCAAGTCTAAGGATGTGGATACTAGCATCTTTCACTCTGGATTGATTAGAATGTTAGTTTCTGAAGAACTAGGAAAGAAAGATATCTCATGGGAACATTTGGTTATTGCTTCTCACTTCAAGTTTGATATAGCAACTACTCCTCAGTCGCAGAAAGCAAGCCCTTTATCATCCACCAGTGTTGCTAAAGCAAGTACTAGAAAGAAGAGAAAGGGCAGAGTTCTTGTTCAAGATTCAGAGGTCATCAAGGAGGTCACAGAGACTGAGGAGGAAGTTTGTCATTCTACACAGAGAGATTTTTCATCCTCTCCTCCACTAGAGTTAGAAGAAGCCCCTTCTTCTACTAAACCTACAGAGAAGAAAGGGAATAAGCTACACTTTTCCTCACCTCCTTCAACAGCCAGCATCAAGTTCAGAAAGCCCTTCACAAGAGCATCAACTTCTAAAGAGGTTGTTGAAGAATAGTCCTTACCTAAAGTCTGTATCCTACAGAAGAAGAAAGATAAGGGCCAAGTCATTGGAAAGCCTGTGGAGAAGAAAAAAGAAACCCCTGTACAGAAGAAGAAAGATAAGGGCCAAGGCATCAAGAAGCTTGATGAGATAGACAGAGTAATTCCTATGCAACAGGAAGAGGAAACCATGAAAAAGTCGATTGAGACTGTTCACGCCACTACTCCACCTGATAGCCATACATTCAAAAGATTAATCAAGAAACTTAGGGATGCTAGGAAGGAGGTGACTCAGTTGAAAGCAGAAGCCATGTCTGACAGGGTTAAGATGAAAGAACTCATGGATGGATACAACCATACTCTTGACCTAGCAAGGTTTGCAGCAACAAAGGCTCAGCCTCTCCATAGGCAGCTCAAAAACCTTTATAGGCAGAATAGAGGCTTTCAGTCTCAGAACAGAAAGCTCAAAGTAGAGTTGCAACATTTTCAAGATGAAGTGGCTCAAATGAACTTTCAGGTATTGGTTGAAGTTTCTATTGAAAATGAGACACCAGCAGCCAAGGAGAGCATAGCTCAATTGAAGAAGCATGTCACTGATAAAAGGAAGAAGCATGTTGTGCCAAAGGAGGATCCCCCTTCTCCGAGAAAGAGTGTCAGGTTAAGTGTTAGGTTAATGAAGTAGCTGGTGAAAGTTGAGCTCCATTTTTTAAGATGGTCCCTCTTTGTGAGGATAAACTATTGATGAAACACTACCTCTGCCACCTATACAGGCTTCTAGTACTTACTGTTCAGAGTTTTGGGTTTTTTACAAAGAATTAATCCCTTCGGCAATAATAGTGCAGACATTTTGTAGCGCTATGGCACTACGGAAGAGTCTATTTTTGTAGTTCCACCAGTTTGCTACCTACAACACTGTCGAATCGCCTAAACCTAGTGGTGTTTCTACTATCCAAGGTTTCTACCCATTCTTCCATGTCCAAGTGAAGGTGTTGCATATTTTGATGTCGCTACCTAAAGTTTGACAGAACACACAAGCATGTGTTACCGAATTTCTTGCAGAGACGAAGTTTGCATAGAGACACACCAGAGTGGCGCTACCTAAATTCGCTATCGAATTTCTGGCAGAGAGGAAGTTTGCACAGAGACACACCAGAGTGGCACTACCGAAATTCGCTACCTAAATTTTCGCAGAGACTGAGGTTTGCACAGAAGATACAAAATTTTGGCTCTAGCTTTTCTACTTGTCTAGTTTTGAGGTTGCGCTACAGAGTCTCATGAAACTTGGTGAAGGCACTACAAAGTGCGCTACTCAGAGTGTTACCCAAATATGCTACCAAAAGATACCAGGAATCCAGGAGGGTCGAGCTAACAGCTTTTTGGATAGCTGATGATGGAGAGAATTGCAGAAACAACAGCTGGCAGCATGATGACAGTCACATGCCCCTGAAGGACACATGGAAAACAAGGAGTTGTGCACCAAAGGGGGATCAAGTTAGTTCAAAGATTGGTTGGATTAGTCACCAAAACTTTCCCATTTTATAGCATAGGTTGTTAATCAAGTCGTTAGATGGAATAAATTCCTAGAGATTTTCATGGGAAGAAGGCCAACTCGCACCTCCAGCTGTTGCCTCCCTTTTTGTTATAAATAGATAGATGAAATTCTTTAGTAGGTTCGAATGGTTGAGCAAGGCTCCCTTATACTGTAATATTTTGATGAAGTTACTATGAACTGGTTATGTACTTGATTTAAGACATCTTGGTTAATAGAAATCAGCTTCTCTTTCCAGCCTATTTGCTTCTGATGCTAAAGTGTTCATGCTTTGAATGATTCACATGAATGGTTGTGGTGATATTATGATGTATGTTTGATTATTATATTATCATTATGTTTCTTTAGTGTCCTTAAGTTCTGAACTAAAGAAGATCTTGTGTTAAGAGTATTTCTTCCTTAGGTTGTCTGCAGATCTGATGTTTACAGCAACCTCTACATTCCTCTCACTGAAGTCTTCCCTTTGTTCATACTTACTCCCACTTACTGATTGAAGTTAGCCAAGACCTTGATTGCTCGTGCATGCTAGCCTTGATTTCTGAGTTGGAACATTATCATCTTGAGTCTTATCCATTTGACCCCTCAAAACTCTTTTACATTCAAATATAACCTGATGGGTACTGGGCTTGCCTTCCATGCAATCTGAAGGTGACTCCTAGTGCTAACAGGGACAATAGGAATGGTGTCCATGGAATTAGGGAACTCATAAAGACTTTTAAGGTAGGAATTCCAGTCCCTTAAGGGAATCCTATTATTTTCTTTAGTATTGCGGTTTAGAATTTGGCTCCACAACTTCTTAGGATCCAGCTTATATAGTTGTGAACGTTGTTCTTGCCTTTTATCAATATAGTGTCTTTTTTTCCTTTTAATTAGGGCTTTGTACGTATTGATCTTATCGAGTTTTAAGGACTCATTAGAAGCATCCCTAATGACTTTCCTAGCTATTTTACATACTTTATCATACCAAGTGTTGGTCCTTCTATTATTCTTTTTATAGGACACCTCGAAAGAGAACTTGTTAATAGAAGTGGAAAGGGTAGTTGTAAAATTATGATAGAGTTCTTCAATGTTGTCCTTATAAGTTAGGAGATTTAATTTACTATTTAAATCCTTTAAGAAAATGTCAACTTTACTTTTGTCAAAGCGCAAATTCCTTTGATTATCATAATTCTCTTCAATGGCGCTCCTATGCATGGAAAATTTTAGAGTTAGGGTTAAAGGTTTATGATTAGAGTCAGGATCATGGTCATTTAAAAGGTCAAAAATTGATATTTGGTTGGAAATAGGGATATTAGATATCACATAATCTACAACACTACTACCTAGCCCACGAATACAAGTCATTTGGTTGGAGTTTGGCCACTTCATTACTCCATTGCAAATTATTAGGTCTTGAGAGCTGCAGAGCTTGACCAACTCAGTACCAAACAAATTCTCAATTAGGTCTTCAGAGCTTCTTTTGTAGCTATTAGAT